>JAURVB010007203.1:0-16266 GCA_033002965.1 Piper betle
AAATAATTTGATAGTTGAGGTAAATAATTTAAAAATATTATATTGTGTTGAAATTTTTTAGTTACCTTTATTATTTATAGTTTTATTTATGTATGTAATTTATGAATCGTGCTATCTACTAAATTATTCAAATTGAAAGGTGTAATTGATATAAGTTTTATGATATAAGTTATAACTCGTATATGCAAGACTATTATTATTATTATTATTACTTGACAAAAAAAGTAAAAAACTCTATGCAATTTATTTGATGAACGATTAATAATACTACCGGTGAAATAAAAAAAGACCAAATTTGGATTTATTATTTTATTTATGAGAAGCAGAAGGTTTTTAACTGATCCAGGTAGGGAAAGATCAACGTTGCCCTCACGTCCGACCATCACGTCCGACCATCTTCCGAGATACTCGCAACCTATCCCGGACACAACCTATATCCCCACCCACCCCGACCCAAACCCCTCTCTCGCCGGCCGTCCTTCGATCTTCCTCTCACTGCGCCTTCAACCTTATCCACCGATCCAACGACGTCACAACATGGTGAGATGTTCTTTCCTTTTTTCGGATTCTTTGTGATCTCGATTTTGTCTCGTCTTTTTGTGGTCGAGTTTGAAGGGTGTTCGGGATGTTTGGTTTATGTGTTGTTGATCTGGGAGGTTCCTATGGTTTTCGTTTGGATCTGGTTGGTGTTTGTGCGTTTTTTGCTAATAAAGATTGGGTTTTTGTTGATAAAAGATCGGGTTTTCGTTGTTCTTTTGATGTGTGATTGGGGCTGTTTATTGGATTTGGTGTGATCTGGCGTTATGCTTAGGTTGATTGTGTGAATCTGGTTTGATTTTTCAATTGAAGAAAAAGGAAATTTTGCATCATCTTGAATTAGCTAAATCGAATTGTTTTCCTTATTTTTATGGTTTGATTAGTAGTGTATTTTTGTCATGTGTTAATTATCAATTTTGGTGGAGTCTGTATGATATTGTGGTTGTTCAAAATGGCTTAGTATCATGTGTATGCCAATTATATTAACTGTTCGGTGTATGTTTGATTTTGATTTTGATTTTGCTCAAAATGGCTTTTTATTATTTGTGTGCCAGTTGGATTTGTCGTTAATTGCATTATGAGTTTTGACAATTTGGACATGCTCAATTTATTATGGCAAAATTGTCTATCATTTGGTCTCATATCAGCCATCATTTATATATAGCTTTGCCTCGAGGACTGTAAGTTATCGCTTGATCAATTATTATTGCGTTTGACTTAATTATTCATCAAATTCATAGACAACAAACTTTATATTTTTTTTAAGAAGCTAATTTGTTAGATTCAAAATGAATGGTTGCATATCTTGTTCTCAGATCTGTTTGTGATGATGATATTCTGAGCAAATTGAAGTTGTCATTTTAGCTGAAGTTTTGCAATTTTTTATTCTTAAATCTTATTGGTAGCATGTGTTCTGTTTCTGGGCAACTTCTGGTTTAGGTTGTGTGGTATTATCCAATAATATTCGACTGATTTTTTTGGTGCATTGCTTGTGATGATATTGGATTATGTGCTTGCTTCATGTATTAACTTTTAAGAATGACAAAGCTATAACTGTCACTTCTTTGCTTCTTTATGAAAAATTGTCCTGAGTGTTTGAATTATATTGCTGCATACATCAACTCTGTTCTGTGGAATCTTTTGGTAAATTTCCTTTGCTTGTATTTTAGACAACTTCAAGGCGGCTTGCGGACAGGAAAGTTGCCAAGTTTGAGAAGAATGTTATAAGAAGAGGTGCTGTTCCTGAGTCAACAGTGAAGAAGGCGAATGACTATCCTGTTGGGCCAATTGTGCTTGGCTTTTTTGTTTTTGTGGTCATTGGCTCATGTAAGCTTATGCTTAGCCCTTAGCTTTTTACCATTTGGTTTTAGATCTAGTTCATAAACCCTGCATTTTACATGTTGATCTTTTATTTGAGAGAGGATATTTTTTCTGCTCTCAAAATTCATATGTTCCACTATGAGTTCGATTATTGTGTTTTCATGTCTAAAACTTCATTTATCCTAATGTATGTCTATAGAATTTGTCGTCCATTTGCCTTGGTAAATTGAATTTACTTATCATGTATCAGTCTTTTCTAGGTTGGGTAATAGCTGATAGTGCGTTTGTGATATCGGATTTTCCATCATCAGATTGTTCATCCTGCAGTTGAAATATATGGACTGATAAAAGGAGGAATTTTAGTAGTCTGCTGTTTTTTAACTTGTTATAATATTATTGTCAATCACTTCTAATTGTGTTCATAATTATTAACGTATCTGTTTGTAGAACTGTATGGACCTAAATGTTAGCTCAATATAATCTTTCTTGGAGAACGTCTGTCTTACACGGGGTCATTCTTGCAGCCCTTTTCCAGATAATCAGGACAGCTAAGAGTGGAGGGATGGCCTGAGTAAATCCCTGATGGGTCATGGTGCACTGGGTCAGATGTGATATCATATTTAGTTGTGATCGTGATGTGTAACCTAGTACATGTTAATAATAAAACTGCAAAATGTTACTTTCCTAGACACAAACGTTGAATTTAAGAATAATTGAAGTTCTATAATCATTCTGTTGGCGCAAGTCTTGTTATTTGATATAATTCTTGCCTTTGTTTTAGAAGTTCAAATGAGGCCACCGATTCTAATTTTTGCCTTGGTTTTAGAAGTGCAAAATTTGTGTGAAGATTAAATCTTAATGTAAAGCGACAATTTTGAACAGCTGAAATTCGATGAAGAAATGGCATTTTGATGGGTTCAAACTTCCAACAAAGCCAAGCGAAATATTATCTATTGTCTAATAGATTATTCCTTCTTAAAGAAGTGATTGTGCTAAGCTAGTTGGGGAGCCAAAAATTCATGACATGCTTGGCTCGAGCTTTAAGTTATTTCACTAAATTTTTGAGCCAAGCCAAAATTATAATTGTTTTCTTCGCACGCGCTACTGTTATTGAGGAAGGGAAACTTTCAATGCTTGCGTCAGTAGTGTACCATACTTTTTACTGCCTACAGAAGGCGTAACTTATCTTAACTCAAATACCAAAAAACCTTAATAGATGCCCAAAAATACCAAAATAAAACGTTAATATATATTTTACTTATACGAAAATAGCACTTGTTCAAAAAAATAAAATAAAATAAAATTTTGCAAGCCAATATTATGGCTCCCTTATGCACGAAAAAATTGACACCACCTATTTGACAGTAAATTTCACGACCCATTTTGTGACTCGACCATTCATACCCGACCCCGACCCCCGACCCCCATCCTAAGACTATATAGAAAACTTATTCCCATCAAAGATAAAAAATCCCATTTAGAATATCATCCCGAAAACTATATGATTTACACCATAAATTTATCAAGTGGGGCTTTAAAGGGCCAGTTCGTTGACATGAAAAAAATGTAACATGTATACAATTTACTAGTTATAATTTACAAAGAATTAAATATAATACAAATTTGAATTAGTTAGGACGTAAGATCTCTTCAAAACAAAATTTTCAATACAATAAATTTCTTAGAGATAAAATTTCTCATGGGAACCATTTGGTGGAAGTCTTAAATACATCTTATTATAATAGATATTATAAAAACAAATAAGTGGAAGAGCAATGCTATTAAATTATTAAACATTGCGCATAGTACTGATATACAACTAGTGTATGAATGATAATATTATAATTTAAATTTAGGAAAAGACAAAAACAGTTGGCTAACACAAATATTTAAATATTTTATTGACCTTAATTAAAATATTTGATGTTGACCTATATATATAAAATATATATATATATATTGTGTTATTACAATATTCTATATCGAGTTTGCCTGCGCAGGTTCGAACCCTACTGTGGACTCGAGGGTGTTTGGTCTAGTGGTATGATTCTCGCTTTGGGTGCGAGAGGCCGCGAGTTCGTTTCTCGCAACACCCCCCATAATTCCAACAACATTTGAGCTAGATGCTTGATTATCATGTAAAGATGTAAATCTTGTTGAGGTACTATTTCTTCCAAAAATAATACTTACATCCCCATTGTTATTTTCAATAATAGCTTCTGCTGATCTTTTCTCAATCTTAGGGGATACTATCTTTTCTAATTTCCATGATTCTGGAAGTACTATATCAGTCCACTTAATAGTCTTAGGTATTTCAATATTAGCTTTACTAATATCTATTTGGAATAATGTAGTATTTCCTTTTCTAGACATTAACCTAGCATTAGGATTTTTGATGTCATAGACTTAAAACATATTCTATATATTATACAAATATTTTGCGATCCTTCCTTCGTATCATATCCTTGTGTTTTCATGTTTAAACACAAAGCATCTTTTAAATAAGGATCTGTCAAGAATAGAGAAAAATTGGGAAAACAATTGAAATACACTGGTCCAGTTCATAGACTGGATTCTATTATTCCTAATAGAGAATCTTGAAACTTATTATGTTTATTATCTCTTAAACATAGTAATATAGATGTATTTAAACCATCTCTGGTTAATGGTTTTACAGCTATCTGTACTAATCCTAAGTAAATATAGTTATATTTTGTACTTAGTTCTTCTATTATTTTATTATTTATCAAAGATAAATTATTTGTAAAGTTTTGTAAACTAATACTTTCTTCAAAAGTTTTAATAAGATAAGCATGTTTAAACTCTAATAAACCCTTATTATAAACTTTAGTGGGTTTTACCTTAGGGATTGACCACTTATTTAAGCGTTGTTCTATATTATTATACACAAGTTGTTCAGTAATCTTAGAATTTTCTAGATCTTTGATCTCTTAACTAGTTGTTGTAAGAAAACCATCTTTCTTCCTAGATATTACACCTCACCCTAGGAATTTCTTAGTAGTTCAAACTGCGACTTCTCCTATCCACGACCTTGTGTCGACTTACCAGACTGCGTCACCTAATCTCGGTCATGACTCTAGGTTTCCAAATGGCTCGGATAACACAAACAGGGGCAGGATCTCAAAGGTTCTAGTCAATCATAAGATTAACTTTAAACAACCTAACACGACTTTAAACAACTATAAACAACTAGCACAACAATAATAACATAAACAACTATAATATAATATTAACAGAAGTAATAGCACATAACACAATAAAGTAATAAAAAGTATTTAAAACATATATCCCTTCAGGGAGATTATATCCTTTACAGGAGTTTATATCCCTTTTGGGAGATTATATCCTTTGCAGGAGTTATATCCCTTTCGGGAGAAATATATCCTTTGCAGGAATGAAAACCTTATTTTTTATCAAAAACGGTTTTTTATCAGAGATAACATATAGGTTTGATAACCGATATATAAAAGAGTAAGGAAAGAATTGTTACCAGAAATTTACTTGTATTACTGCCGGTAAATTCTTACAAACTTTTCACTCTTGGTGAATACACTCAGTAGAATACACTTATTAAAATACAAAGTACATACACATAAGTATATGAATACAAATATGTATGTTTACAAATACAAACTTCTTATACGTATAAGTATATGAACTTTATACGTACAGATTACAAACACTTACTGTGAAAATTAAACTGCAATCTAAATAATAAATAAATAAATAAATAAATAAATAAATAAATATATATATATATATATATATATATATATATATATATTTCTAACACAAATAGATATAATTCTGTTTTCATACTTTTGAGGACAAGGGAATTCTAATTCCGTCACTGGCTCACCGTGTTTACATTCGATGGTGGGATAAATTCAGTATTTCAATTGCTATTCCTAAAAAGAATGAATTGTTTCCAGAGCCCGTTCCTCCCTTGCCAAGGTCAGTTCCTCCAGTGCCTCCACCAGCACTACCTCCTAATGTATATGCTTGGTTTTTACAGGTACAGGAAGACAATCCTGAAATGCCTCAGGATGAAGTAGTTAAATTTGCTTATTTACTCAATTCATATGGAGTAACACCACAATTAAAGGCTCTCCCTGATCCAAGACCTTTTGTTTCAGAAAACATTAATATGTTTGATCCAAGACATACAGAAAGTCCAAGCTCTGGGGAACTTTGCACAATCTCCCTGGGGTACTAAGGATCTGCAATGCAATTTATGTGGAAACATTGGACATACTTCAATTGTTTGCACTGCCTCTACATTTTGTGAGTCAGGTGCTAAATGTTTCTGTTGTAGTGAAATGGGTTATACGGTTTTCCATTGTCCAGCAATAGATAGAGATCCTACTCCAATGTGTAGTCCTTCAAAATAAGTTGAGTCACAGTAGTCCTCTTCTAATACAGTCAATTTGGAGTCTGCTAATTCGCCATGGAGAAAAATTCATTTCTCTGTGGGTCCCTCTGTCCTTAGTGTGGGTCCCTCTACTATCCCCATCACTGTGGTCCCTACTGTCCCCATCTTTGTGGTCCCCACTCAGCCTACGTCAGCTAGGCCCAAGGTGGAGCCCACTCTGTAACCGGTTACCTAGGTACCTGGTTACCTCTCTAAACAGTTCTCTCTCCAATTTATAAATAGATCCCTCCTCTCTCAGTGGGGGGTATCTTTGGAAGTTTCTTGAAGTATTTGTAAGTTTTCTGTTTCCTTTCTAGTTTTCTAATTTCAAATCCTCTTTCGTCTCTTCTTAAAACTTCTTTCAGCCTTTCAGGTTCTTCCTACATGTTTATCAATCCTTATGAGAAGATAAGGAATCCTCTTTATAAGTGTCACTTTCATCCTTCTTTTCTAAATCCCGTTTGAGTTTCAGTTAGAGTTTGAGTTTGAGTTTGGTTTCAATTTCAGTTTGAGTCTGAGTTTGAGTTTGAGTTTGAGTTTGAGTTTGAGTTTGGTTTCAATTTCAGTTGGAGTTTGAGTTTGGTTTCAATTTCAATTTGAGTTTGAGTTTAGTTTGAAGTTTGAGTTTTAGTCTCATCTGTTCGTGTTAGAATAAAAAAAATTGTTTGGATTGCAGTTTGATTTTCACAATAAGTGTTTGTAATATGTACGTATAAAGTTTAGATACTTATACGTATAAGAAGTTTGTATTTGTAAACATATATATCTATATTCATATTCTTATGTATATGTACTTTGTATTTTACTAAGTGTATTCTATTGAGTGTATTCACCAAGAGTGAAAAGTTTGTAAGAATTTACCGGCAGTAATACAAGTAAATTTCCGGTAACAATTCTTTTCTTACTCTTTTATATATCAGTTATCAAACCTATATGTTATCTCTGATAAAAAACCGTTTTTGATAAAAAATAAAGTTTTCATTCCTGTAAAGGATATATTTCTCCCGAAAGGGATATAACTCCTGCAAAGGATATAATCTCCTGAAAGGGATATAAACTCATGTAAAGGATATAATCTCCCGAAAGGGATATATATTTTAAATACTTTTTATTACTTTATTGTGTTATGTGTTATTACTTCTGTTAATATTATATTCTAGTTGTTTATGTTATTATTGTTGTGCTAGTTGTTTATAGTTGTTTAAAGTTGTGTTAGGTTGTTTAAAGTCAATCTTAAGATTGACTAGAACTTTTGAGATCCTGCCCTTGTTTGTCATATATATATATACAAAAAGGCTACTATGCGCTGCCACTTTTCTGCAGCGCATAGCAGCGCATTGTATTTGGGCCGTTGGATTAAAATCCAACAGCCCAAACATTTTTCACGGATCAAAATCCTCCTCACCATCCTCCTTGCTCCCGCCGTCGACTACATCTTCTCTGCGCCACCACCACCAAGGCCCCTGCGGCCTCCCAGTAGCTCAATAAGTCCCTCTTAGACATCCAGCCCTTCCTAAGCCGCCTCCGCCCCGTCTACGGCCCCATCCTTACCCTCCGCCTCGCCGCCCGCGCAGCCATCTTTGTCTCCGACCCCGCCGTCGCTCACCGCCTCCTAGTCGCCGCTGGCGCTGCCGCCGCCACCCGCCCCGCCGGCAACCCCGTTGCCCGAGTCATCAACTCCAACCAGCATAGCATCAGCTCCGCCGGCCACGGCCTGCTCTGGCGCCTCCTCCGCCGCAACCTCACGACGAAGATCCTCCACCCCGCCCGCGTTCGGTCCTACGCCAAGGCCCGCGTGTGGGTCCTCGACGTCCTCCTCGCCAGGCTTGCGGCCGACTCGGCCGCCGCTGGCCGCGTTCGGGTCGTCTAGATCTTTCAGTACGCCATGTTCTGCTTGCTCCTCTTCATGTGCTTCGGCGAGAGGTTGGAGGAGAAACAGGTGAGAAAGGTCGAGACCTCGCTTCGGTCACTGCTATTGAGCTTTGGGCGATTCAATGTCTTCACTTTTTTCCCGAAATCCGCCAAGTACCTGTTTCGGAAGAGATGGAACGAGTTGTTGGCGATGCTGAGAAGGCGAGAAGAGGTTCTGATTCCTCTGATCAGAGCTCGATTGGGAAAACAGAGGAAAGGAGCGGAGGATGAGGAAGAGCAGAGCTTTGTGTTTTCCTTCGTCGATTCGCTTCTGAACTTGGAGTTGCCGGAGGAAGGCGGTCGGCGGCCAACGGAGGGGAGATTGTGACGCGCTGCTCCGAGTTTATCAACGCCGGCACGGACACCACCTCCATCGCCCTCCAATGGGTCATGGCGAATCTAGTGAAGCACCCTGAGATACAGAGGAAGCTGGCCGAGGAGATTGAGTCGGTGATGGAAGGGAAAGGAGGCGGTGGTGATTATGTGGGGGAGGAGGATCTGCCGAAGATGAACTACTTGAAGGCGGTGGTGATGGAGAGGCTGCGCCGGCACCCACTGGTGCACTTCGTGCTGCCGCATGCGGTGAAGGAGGAGTTGGAGATTGATGGGTACGTGACGGACGCGACGGTGAACTTCATGGTGGCGAAGATGGGTCGGGACGGGGAGGTGTGGGAGGCACCGATGGAGTTCCTGCCGGAGAGGTTCTTGGAGGAGGAGGTGGACATCACCCGTACCAAGGAGATCAAGATGATGCCGTTTGGTGCCGGGAGGAGGATATGGATGAAAAATTTTGGTCGATGAAAATATTTGGGGCCGTTGGATACCATGCGCTGCTATGCGCTGCAAAAACGGGCAGCGCATAGCAGCCTTACTCTATATACAATAGAGATCCACTATGGTGCGCTGCCCTCTTTTGGCAGCGCACCATGCGGCCCTAATCTGGGCCGCTGGATTGAAATCCAGCGGCCCAGATTTCACAAGCCCCTTAGACCCGTCAGACCCGCCCAGACCACCCGTCCGTCCGCCCGCTTGTCCGCGACCTGTTCACCGGACCGCCCGCCCGCCGCGGCCCGCCGGCGCCCTCCCCGCCAGTGGCTGCCGCCGCCGCCGCCCCCACCCCCGCGACCTCCCTCCCGCCCCCGCCGCCGCGCCCCACCCCCGCGACCTCCCTCCCGCCCCCATCCCGCGACCTCCCTCCCGCCCCGCCGGCGCCCTCCCCCGCCAGTGGCTGCCGCCGCGCCCCCCACCCCCGTTCCCCCTCGCCCCAGGCCGCGCCCTTCCAACCCCCCCGCCGCCGCGGCCGGCGGGCGGCGGCGACGGGGGGGGTTGGAAGGGCGCGACCTGGGGCGAGGGGGGAACGGGGGTGTGGGTGCGGCGGCAGCCCTGGCGGGGAGAGGCACCGGCGGGGCGGGAGGGAGGTCGCGGGATGGGGGGCGGGAGGGAGGTCGCAGGGGCGGGGAGGTCGCGGGGGTGGGGCGCCGGCGGGGCGGGAGGGAGGTCGCGGGGTGGGGGGCGCGGCGGCAGCCACTGGCGGGGAGGGCGCCGGCGGGCCGCGGCGAGCGGGCGGTCCGGTGAACAGGTCGCGGACAAGCGGGCGGACGGCCGGGTGGTCTGGGCGGGTCTGACGGGTCTAAGGGGCTTGTGAAATCTGGGCCGCTGGATTTCAATCCAGCGGCCCAGATTAGGCGCCGCATGGTGCGCTCGCATGGCAGCGCACTATAGTGGTCCTCATATACAATAATCTGTAATATGAGAATCACCCAAGAGCAATTATAAGTTTCAAATCAGAGCTTTTGGGCCACCATGATTTGAGGCCCTTGGGTACTTAGGCTTTAGAATCCGAAAAATTACTGTGACGAAAATTTTACCTCTAAAGAGAAGTTTGTGGTCATTAAAAGTTTCACCTTTCTTCACTATGTCATTGACCATTGAAGCCTTCTTAATTGTCTTATAATGAACATAGGAAAACGTCCAACTTATATTCTTTTTGTAATTAAACAATATAAGATGTCGCACCATATGCAAAGTTGTGTTATAAATAAAATCTAAACTTATACATAAATTTTTATTGAATAATGAGATAAATTATAATAATTTAATATTTTAAATATATATGCTAGTTGACTTTAAACATAAATACTAATTAAATGAGGAGCAAACTACAATAATTTTATTTTCTTAAGATAAATAGACTAAATTTTGTTAGTAAGAAATTGAAAATTAAGGTTAATTAAGTTCGAACCCTCGACCCTATGTAATGAGAGATATTATTATTATTATTATTATTATTATTTTAAATAAAATTAGAAATAGAGGTTAGTCGGGTTTGAACTCGTGACCCTTCCTAATAGAGGTATTATTATTATTATTATTATTAAACTTTTGATTTATTAAATCATCTATTTTAATCACAGGTTAGTTGTAAAACCCGTGACTCGAGTTAGGGTTTTACGTTACTGAACCAGTCGGTTCAACCGTTGGTTCGAGTCGAGTTAGTTTCATGAACCGCGTGCTGAGTCGAGGCCAGCCGTGAGTTATGAGCGATGAGAGTCAGGTGTACCTGAATATATGATGATAACGTCGAGAAGATGGTGAGATATGAGTTATCAGAATATATGAAAGTATGCAGTATTTTTTTCTTTTTATATGTTTGATCGTAGGAATAGTTTTAGGCCGAATAACGCATTAGGACGCGTTGGATTATATTCGGGTGGGTTATTAGTTATAGAGCATGCCATTTGGATGTTGTTGTGTTTGTTTTATTTTATGGAATTTTTTCATATTTTTCTAGATTTTTTTAGAATTTATTACGAACTAGTTATTATTTTGACTCGAGTAGGAATCGAGTCAATACTTATTTACGAGTTTGCCATTGAGAATACTTCTTCTTCCTCCCAACACTTACCCTTCCAAACCCTAGCCGCGCCGCCCACGGTCGTCGCTGCCGCCGCCGCTGCCGACGCCGCACTGCCGCCGATCAACGCCGCCCCGCCCTGCCGTGCAGTCGTCGTGCCGCCACGACCCACCCTGGCCACCATCTCGCCGCCACGACGTCGGAATCGCCCCACGAAACCACCTCGGCCGTCGCCACTCCGAGCCGGATTCTGTCGCCGTCCGGGCCGCGCCGCCGCCGCTGTGGCCCTGACGACCACCCCTCGCCGTCGCCGACGTTTCCCCCACCATCCCGACCGCCGTCGAGGCCGGCCGCAGCCCCGATCGGAGCACACCGCCACCGCCACCCATTTTCGACGCCGCCGTCGACGGCCATCGCCGCCTCGGCTACCTTGTTTGACACCACCATCGGACCAAGCTCGTCGAGCTGGTGCCGATAGACCCCCTGATTGCCCCGTCCCGAATCATCGCCGGAAAACCGTCGGAATCCGCCGGAAAACCGCCGACACTCGCCGGAACCGCCGAAAAAATTGGATTCTTGGGAAATTCGCCGGATCATCCGCCGAACGCACCCGGTCCAATCTGATCGGACTTCGGACGCCGCTAGGTGCCGAATTCGAGTTTCGAGCCACGAAACGGAAACCCTAACCGTCGCCGATTTTCGACGACGCGAGGTATAATTTATTTTAACTTAATTATTTGAAAGTATTGCTTATTAGAATTGCATGCTAGGATTGGTGAATTGTGTGTTATAATAATATATATAAATGTAGATTTGATTAAGGATAAAATATGAAATTTGTTTGATTGAGTGGTGTTAAAAATGGAGACTAAGAAACTAATTAGGGTAACTAGGTAATGATCATGATCTAATGCAAACTAGCCTAAGTAGACTTGCTAGAATTGATATAGGTTGATGTGTGATGGTTGATGCGTGATTGTGTTGATTGTGTGTGCATGCTATAGGATGTGTGATTCATCATGCGGGCGTTAGTTTTTAGCTTGATTGTGTAGGTACGGTGTAGGAGCTCGCCGCCTAGGCGCGTGGACCCGTTTGGAGCTTCTACCAGGTCCGTTTAGGACTCGTTCTCTGTTTTACGCTATTCTATTGTGTATTTGATTTATCATGTGCAGGACGAGTTAAGTGGCGTTTTATCGGATCCCACTTAACTCGGGCCATTTAGCCAACAGTTCTTTTCCGGATTAATAACCCTCGAGGATGAGATCCCTCGAGTTTGTTTTCGAACTTCAGATCCAGCTCACGTTGCCTTCGGGCCTATTGTATAAATCCCAACCCAGACCTATATATATGTATAGTTTTCGCGTTTTTGTGAGAGATTGAATGAGGGAAATCCGACTACCGTGCTACGCGAGCGGGCACGTGTGTGTCGATAGTGGGCTCTGGAATGGTGTGCGGGCCGTTTCATTCCCGAGGGATCCTGACAACTCCACCTTTGAGTTCCTCAAACCCGGAGAAGTGTGGAGGTTCACGGGTACTGCATTGCAGCGCATGTCTAGACTTGTGGTTTCAAAGGGTACTGAAGGCGACTGCCTGAGAGTACTCGGCCTTCGTGCTCAAGGCCAGGAGTAATATGGAAGGTGCAGAGGGCGGAAAGGAATGAGATTTGATGCGAGAAGCGATAGAGAAATGGCCGAGGTATGAGAATGTGAAAGATAGGGGGACGCTGTCGACCCGAGGGCGACGGCTCCCGTATGTGCCCTGATGAGAGTTCTTGAGGAAGTATATGGTTTTCATTCAACAGGAGAGTTTGCTCTCCTGTGCCAGATTGATATTAGTTATTTTCCGGGCCGGTAACACTCGTTACTGACGGTTTTTCTATATATATGTAGGTGAGAAATGCGAGGGATGAAAGCTGTCGGGACTGCGGAGGAGCAGCACGGAACCGCGCACACATGTACCTGCCGCGTGTAATCTATAATGACGGTGTGTTATTGCTATGTGAATGATAATTTTGATGTGTTTGTTTAGATAAATTGCTTGATATGAAATGAATGGATAAATGTGAATGAGTAGTGAGTTTGGAGTTCAGGCTCGGTTCAATTGAAACGAAAGAGATAATGATGAATGCTACGGTAGATTATCATGTTTTATCGTATTTTGATAAAATATTTATATACCCTTGTCGTGAACAGGTTGGCCCTTATTGCACTTTTAAGGGAAACTTTGTCCGTTTTTCCGTAGTAGTATATATTTTCTTTTGGTTTCTCATTTATTGTTTTGTTTTGTCTTTGCTTGCACGTCATAGCATGCATGTAGGACTGCGTTAGAACCCAATTGTTCCCATTCATGCATTTCACATTTGCATCTCCATCTTGAGACGCCGAGAGTAGATCCTGGTCGGCTTAACCGAATCTAGTAGATTAGCGAACGGTTCGGTCGCCGGTGACATTTCCGGGTCGGTTCACGGGTGAGCCGAAACGGGGTGTTACATTAGTATTAAATTCCCTTTTATTAAGAGTGGATCTGTGCTGGCTAAATTACTACTTCTAGCTAACATATATAGTAGCCAATTATTTAAAACTAAAAGTGTGTTTATTTTTTATAGATGGAGAAATCGGCCAATTCCACTCGGAATCGGCTGATTTAAATTAGATTGGAAGGTTTCAGATATGATCTAATGGGTAAATCAACTTTAATAAGAATCGGTCTGTGAATTGGCCGATTCGAGCCGATTCCGACCGATTTGAGCCTATTTCAGAATCGGCCCAAATCAGCCAATTCTGAACAGCAGCGATAAACGAGGCAGGGAAAGACGGGGCGGCGAGGGTTGCGATTGGCCGACTGAGGGGCTGGGTGGGGGCGAGGGGAGATGATTTGGAGGGGTGGAAGGGGCGGTGGGGGAGTAGGGCAGGGGTGATAGGCCGGCGTGGCAATGCGGTGCGGGGTAGGAGGCGCAGGGCAGAGGGGGGCAGGGCGCAGGTACTGGTGGGGGGCATAGGGGGGGGTGTGGGGCGGGGTCGGCGGAGGCGGGGTGGGCGACGGTGGTGGGGAGGGACAGGATGAGGCTGGCAAGGGGAGGTGGTGAGCGGCGACGACGGGGAAGGAGGGTGGTAGGTGTGGGGAGAGAGGAAGGGAAAGAAATAAAAGGAATAACAGTGGTATTTTCGTAATTAAAACTTGACTTGAATCCGACTCGAGTCAAAAATAATAACTAACTTTAAATAATTTAAAAAAATCTTAAAAAATATGAAAAAATACCATAAAAGATAATATATACTATAATATAAAAATGACATGTTCTATAACTTAAAACCTACCGATTTTTGACTAAATTAAATTTTTTGTATATGAATAATTCGGACCGATTCAACTAAACTAATTCTTAACCGATTTAGACTGATTTGATCCGATGCAGTGACTCCCTCAAAAACCGATTCCGATTCCAATTTTGTCAACTATGATGTTTTTTCGTTTATCATCATAATTAATCGGATTAAAGATATTTTTAAAAAATATAGAAAGATAGCTTTGTAGATTACCCCACCCGACACATCATGTATTACAGTAGATAAAGTGCAATATTGGTCTTCTAATTTTATTGATTTGTTCATCTACCCTATTAATTGTATTCAAATTTGGTAAGTAATTTCATCTATGTACCAAATTTTAAGCAATTCTCTTTCTGTTACGATTTAGGCCAAAATATAATGAAATGGACATAAGATATCTCTTTAAAAATAATTAAATAAAGTTAAAAATTTATAGTCTATTTTTATTAATAAATTAAATCTTAATATAATAGATATTAGATATAAGACTAAATTAAATAATCACATATTTGCTCCTGTTCATGTACATTATTCGAAGTGCCTACAAGATTTGGACTGTAATTACTCCTTTTATACTTGATTAATTTGAATAATTGTATAGATTGTTTGTTTTTACTCTCATATGAAAAGATAGTTTCACATCATATATTTATTGGAGGAAAATCCAAGTTAATTATTGCGAGTTTTGTAGTAAAAAAAAAAATTCTATTTGTAAGGTAAGTTGATAAAATTTTTAACTTATTTAATTTTTAAGGGACGAGAACCGAATACCATCAGGGAGACAAGAAGTTTTGAGTTTGTGTGGGTAGATAGTAGAATTATAAGGTCGCTATCATTGTTCTATGTCATTAATTTCTGCATGCCAGCTTCCGTACAAGGGGAGAAATTTCATGTCTTAATTCTTGCCGAGTTTGCCAGCGAATGTCCATAGAGTTATCATTCCTACACCATCAATCTGTGAGGCTCGGTTAGATTAAATTGGTTTAAATTAGTTAAAAATTAATTTAATTAAATCGATTTTATATAAAAATTTTAATTTCATTAAAATTAGTAAGTTATTGATTACAAAATATATAATTTTAATGTTATTTTTATATTAAAATATATATTATATTTTATGATATTTTCTTATATATATTTTTAAAAAATTAAATTATTTAAAGTTACTTATTATTTTTGACGAGTCGGAATCGAGTAATTTTTAATTACCAGAATACCACCGTTGGGGAAGAAAAAACAGGTTCTTCCCCCTTCTCTCTCCCTGACGGGCCTCCCATCACCTCCGCTGATCGCCGCCACCGTCGCACACTATCCCCCGCTGCCTACGGTCCCGTCTCCCCACAGTCTACCGCCACCACCCCGTCCCCCAGCCGCTCCTTGCCCCTCACCCCACCAACCCCCCCGCGCCCTATTCCCTGCCCTGTTGCCCCCTACCTAGCCTCACCCTGTCCCCCAGCTGCTGTCACGTCTCCCATCCCCCCTTGGCACCCCCTGCCCAACCTCACCCCACCGCCTGCCGCCGCTCCATCCCCCCCATCACCCCTCACCCGCCGCCCCGCCATCCCGCCCCTGTCTCCCCACACCTACCCGACTGGCAGATCTCTTCTGCCACCCCGTTTCCCATCGCCCGCCACCGCCCCACCTGAATTGGCCAATTCTTGCAATGTCGACTTGGGGTATAAATTGGCTTGAATCAGCCAATTCTTAGTCCGATTTTTTGCCTGACCGATTCGGCTACATTTGACTCGATTTCGCACCGAGCCGATTTTACTCGAAATCGGCTTATTTTTTCATCTGTGGTTATTTATATATCTCCTTGTCTTTCTACGCTGTATATTTTTGGCGTCATAAATATTCTTTGATTAAATTTTACATATATATAT
>JAURVB010007204.1:0-11526 GCA_033002965.1 Piper betle
AAATCTCACTTTGTACAAATACTCACTCAAAATACATACATACATACATAGATACATACAAGCATATACATGCAGGTATGTACGTAATTATAGACTCAAATACTTATACGTATTAGTATTTGAACTATATACGTACAAGTTTAAAATACAATACTGCGTACAAACTACAAACAAACACTGGTGGAAATCAAACTTAAAAACAACCACTGTGGCAAATCAAACTTTAAACAAAAAGGGTTTTCTTTTTCTTTTCTCAACACCCGACTTCGATCTGAAACTGACGAGAGACTGACATCAGGGTCTCAGTCAAAGCATATCTGCATGGATCATGAGCACTAGATTTGAAAACTTAGAGATTTACAGAAAGACGACTATCGAACAAAGGGTTGGGAAGTGACAGAAAGAAATAGTTGCAGATGATATGAAGTAACAGACAGACTCCCTTGACTCAAAGCATAAGACTTCAATGAGATAAACCTAATGATTATCCCAACCCAAACTGGAAAGCCAACTTGAAAACTTAGAGACGAAATCCGAAAGAGAAATGACTTAGGGACTTACAGATAAAAGAAGGGAAGGAAGGAAGACACCCGTACTATCCCGGAGTAACTCAGGCGCTCCCCCCTCTGAAGGAATAAAATGATATAAATAAAAGAGGAAGAGGAACAGTAACACAGTAATCGGTGACCCCAATTACAGGTTAAGGAGTGGGCTCCACCTTTGAGGGCCCAGCTGACGTAATGGACTTGTGGACCCCAGAGTGGGACCAGAAGTGGGACCAGGAGTGGGAATCATTGTAATATGACTTGGACTTTGAACAGATGCCCATGGAGTGTTTGCAGAATCAAGATAAATGGTTTTCGAAGAAGATTGCTGAGAATCAGCCATCTTAACAGGAGATTGTTGTGGAGAGGGGGATCTATCGATAAGAGGACCTCGAACAGCAAAGTGACCAAATTGGCCACAACAAAAGCATTTGGGACCAGCATTAGAGAAAACCAACTCCTTACACACAATAGCAGTATGGCCAATATTGCTGCAAAGAGTGCACTGTAAATCTTTGGTACTCCAAGGTGATTGGGCATCTTGTAATGGAATACCATCTTTGTTTAACTTTGTTACTATTTCAGCAATGACTTCAGAGGATACTAGAACAGGTTCAAGGGGAGCTTTTAACTGGGCGTCATTCCATAAGAGTTTAACATATAGGCCAATCTAATAGCCTCATTGTATGGAAGATCTGGATGGTCTGTCTGTACCTGCAAAACCCAAGCATAAATGTGATGGGGTAGTGCTGGTGGAGGCATTGAAGGAGTAAACCCAGACAAAGGAGGAACTGGCTCTTGAGGAAATGGCTCAACATGTCTAGGTAAGGCAACAGAATGGTTGAATTTGTCCCACCATCTAATATAGAATTTTTGAGCCAGTGAGGAAATCAATATTCTTTTGTCTTCCAAAGTTTGAAAGCAATAAGCCCAAGAGAGAATCTAAGGAATTCTATAATATCTTATAAAATAAAAGAAAGGATTCAGATAGGACTTATGTATCAATTGAGAAAAATTTTCAAATTGCAATTTGTAATATCTAGGAAGGAATTCAAGTTTTGGGCCAAAGTTAGACATCCACTGGTGAAACTAGACTGGGAATTTGCAAGGCTTGGGTAAATCTATTCGAATAAACCAAGAGTGCTGACTTTGGGGTTTTTATATAACAAAACTCTATCAAAAGCTTCAATATAATCATAATAATTATATTCATTAGGAAACAGTCCAGGAGGGTTTACAATACTAAATTTATAAAGAGAAGCAGGATGTCCATATTCTTCCATACTGACAACCTTATGAATAATTAATTTACTATAAGCAATTTTTGTCTCATAAGAAGCAGGATATGTAAGAATAGAATCAGTGTCGGGATATTTATGAGTTATATATATATATAGGATTTCTAATTGACTTTCAAAAGTTTAAATTAACCGAACTTTTTAACAGATCACAACAACCATAAGCAAACAATATTCACAGTTATAAAAATGTTTACAGCAAATAATAAAACAAGTATTATAAACAAATATGCATAAATATGTGTTGTGGAAGATCACTCGTAACCACAACCACGAACATATATAAACAGTAAAATTTAAAAAGTAAATAGCCTATCTCTGAGGCCAGCATAAACAATATAACAGAAAGATTATATAACAGAAAGATATATATAGCCTAGCTCAGAGGCGAATCATAAAATAAACCTAAGATCTAGCCTAACTCAGAGGCATACAAAATAAAATTACCAATTGTGAAGCTTTATTTACTTGCAGTAACTTACAGTCACTCTTGGTGAAAACACTCAGTAAATCCACTCTTTACTCACTCACGTAAATACAGTACAAATATACATATAGTATATAGACAGATACAGATGTATATGTACACAATACAGATTCAACACAAATACATACTCAAACCGTACAAACAGATACTGTTCAGATCAAAACCATTTTTTTTTTTACACAATCGAAATCATCGATCGAAACTTAAACATAGTAATGAAAATAAAAGTGGGAAGATGACTAACAGAGGAAACGAGAGAAGAGAAGAAAAAAGAAACCGTCACGACGTAAAAGCTAAAGGAAAAGAAGAAGGCGACTCTTAAAAGAAGATTCCATTTATAATATAAACTTTGAAACTATATTATAAACAAAGGGCGAATCAGAAATCAGAAATCTTACTCTTTGAAGACAGACGAAAGGTGTGTGAGACAGAAGGCGAAAACGATGAAAGACCGAAGGCGGAAAGAGATATGAAAGACTTAAGGCGCAAAGAGAAGCAAATGGAAGAAGACCGGATGTTTTCGGATGCCTCAGCAAAGAGAGCTGAGTTCTCATTTATAGACGCAAAAAGGTAAGATGACCGACTACTTGGGTAACAGGTAACCCATGGGGTCCACAACTAACTTCAGGGGTGGGGTCCACTGTGGGTCCACAACTAACTTCAGGAGTGGGGTCCATTGTGGGGTCCACGACAAATATCAGTGGGCTCCACCTTTGGAATAACAGTGGATGGAGATAGACCGGTAGACACAAAAGGGATAGAGATACCAGCATCAACCTGGACAGTACTCTAAGGAGAGGTTTTACTTATCAAGGGTTGAGAGGATGATTGTTGACTTTCAACCATTTTGGTTGGAGAAGGAACTGGCGATGGTGATAAGTTCACTCGACATTTAACTCTTCCTACAAAAGCCATGTTATTCGAGCCAGTTCCTATTGTAACACCCCGTTTCGGCTCACCCGTGAACCGACCCGGAAATGTCACCGGCGACCGAACCGTTCGTTAATCTACTAGATTCGGTTAAGCCGACCAGGATCTACTCTCGGCGTCTCAAGATGAAGATGCAAATATGAAATGCATGAATGAGAACGATTGGGTTCTAACGCGGTCCTACATGCATGCTGTGATGTACAAGGAAAAACAAGACAAAATAATAAATGAGAAACCAAAAGAAAATATATAATATTTTATGAAAATACGATAACACATAATAATCTACCATGACATTAAATCATTATCTCATTCATTTTTACCCGAGCCGAGTCTGAACTCCAAGGCTCCCTACTCATTCATATTTATCAGTTCGTTTCATAACAAGTAATTCATCAAGACAAAAACATTGTAATAATCATCCACACAGCATTAAACAACCATCATTATACATTACACGCGGCAGGTACATGTGTGCGCGGTTCCGTGCTGCTCCTCCGCAGTCCCGACAGCTTTCATCGCTCGCATTCCTCACCTACATATATATAGAAAAACCGTCAGTAACGAGTGTTACCGGCCCGGAAAATAACTAATATCAATCTGGCACAGGAGAGCAAACTCTCCTGTTGAATCAAAACCATATACTTCCTCAAGAACTCTCATCAGGGCACATACGGGAGCCGTCGTCGTCGGGCTGTCGCCCTCGGGTCGACAGCGTCCCCCTATCTTTCTCATTCTCATACCTTGGCCATTTCTCTATTGCTTCTCGCATCAAATTTCATTCCTTACCGCCCTCTGCACCTTCCATATTACTCCTGGCCTTGAGCACAAAGGCCGAGCACTCTCAGGCAGTCGCCTTCAGTACCCTTTGAACCACAAGTCTAGACATGCGCTGCATTGCAGTACCCGTAAACCTCCACACTTCTCCGGGTTTGAGGAACTCAAAGGTGGAGTTGTCCGGATCCTTCGGGAACGAAGTGGGTTCTCCCCAGCTCCAGAGCCCGCTCTTCCGGGCACACGCCCTATCTGAAGACGTGGCCGCAAGTAACCCTCATTCCATCTCTCACCGAAAACACGAAAACTATATATATATAGGCCTGGGTTGGGATTTATACAATAGGCCCGAAGGCATCGTGAGCTGGATCTGAAGTTCGAAAACAAACTCGAGGGATCTCATCCTCGAGGGTTATTAATCCGAAAAAGAACTGTTGGCTAAATGGCCCGAGTTAAGTGGGATCCGATAAAACGCCACTTAACTCGTCCTGCACATGATAAATCAAATAAACAATAGAGTAGCGTAAAACAGAGAACGAGTCCTAAACGGACCTGGTAGAAGCTCCAAACGGGTCCACGCGCCTAGGCGGCGAGCTCCTACACCGTACCTACACAATCAAGCTAAAAACTAACGCCCGCATGATGAATCACATATCCTATAGCATGCACACACAATCAACACAATCACACGTCAATCAACACACATCAACCTATATCAATTCTAGCGAGTCTACTTAAGCTAGTTTGATTAGATCATGATTATTACTTAATAACCCTAATTAGTTTCATAACTTCTATTTTTAACACCACACAATCAAACAAATTTCATATTTTTATCCTTAATCAAATCTACATTTATATATATTATTATAACACACAATTCACCAATCCTAGCATGCAATTCTAATAATCAAAACTTTCAAATAATTAAATTAAAATAAATTATACCTCGCGTCGTCGAAAATCGGCGACGGCTAGGGTTTCCGTTTCGTGGCTCGAAACTCGAATTCGGCACCTAGCGGCGTCCGAAGTCCGATCAGATTGGACCGGGTGCGTTCGGCGGATGATCCGGCGAATTTCCCACAAATCCAATTTCCGGCGGTTCCGGCGGTTTTCCGGCGAGTGTCGGCGGTTTTCCGGCGGATTCCGACGGTTTTCCGGCGACGATTCGGGACGGAGCAATCAGGGGGTCTATCGGCACCAGCTCGACGAGCTTGGTCCGATGGCGGTGTCAAACAGAGCAACCGAGGCGGCGATGGCCGTCGGCGGCGGCGTCGAAAACGGGCGGCGGCGGCGGTGTGCTCCGATCGGGGCTCCGGCCGGCCTCGACGGCGGTCGGGAGGATGGGGGAAATGTCGGCAAGGTCAAGGGGGTGGTACTGGTGGTCGCAGCGGCGGCGACGGCGGCCGAACGGCGGCGGAATCCGGCTCGGAGTGGCGACGGCCGAGGCGGCTTCGTGGGCCGATTCCGGCGTCGTGGCGGCGAGACGGCGGCCGGGGTGGGTCGTGGCGGCACGGCGACAGCACGGCGGGGCGGGGCGGCGTTGATCGGTGGCCGTACGACGTCGGCAGCGGCGGCGGCGGCGACCACAAGGGGCGGCGGCGGTGGATAGGGTTTTGGAAAAAAAAGAACGCTCGGGAGGGAGAAAAGGCGTGCGATGGCAGTTTTGTAAATTAAACTTGACTCGACTCCGACTCGAGTCAATAATAATAACTATCTCCTAATAAATCCTAAAAAAATCCAAAAAAATTGGGAAAAATCCCGTAAAATCAAACAAACACGACAACATCCAAATGATATGTTCTATAACTGATAACCCACCCGAACTCACCTATATCGCGTCCTAATTCGTCATTCGGCCCTAAAATATTCTACGATCAAATAAAAATAACAATCAATACTGCATACCTCCATATACTTGATAACCCATTTTTTCATCATCTTTTAGGCGTTATCATCATACACTTGAGCATACATGACCCTCATTGCTCATAACTCACAGCTGGCCTCAACCCAGCTCGCGGTCCATGAAGCTGACTCGACTCGAACCGACTGGTTCACTCCCGTAAAACTCTGACTCGAGTCACGGGTTTTACACCTATTCCCTTGGTTCCATCCACTCCAGTGTTCCCACCAGCACTTTCACCTAACATTTATTCTTGGTTTTTGCAGTTAAATGAAGATACTCCAGGAATACCTCAAGATGAAGCTATGCGTCTAGCCCATATCCTTCAACCATTTTGGTTGGAGAAGGAATTGGCGATGGTGATTTAGCAATCGTAGGGCAACGAACTGTTGTATTCCCAAATTGACCATAGCAAAAACATTTTGGTCGAAGGTCAAAATCAAAATCTGCATCTGGAGCTTCAGAATAAAGAAGCGCTGTGTAGCCAATATTACCACAAAGTGTGCATTGTAAATCTCTAAGACTCAAAGGCGATTGTGCAAATTGAGAGTCTTTCTTCAACTTGTCTTTCACTAAAATCACATTATTGTCGATAGGCTCAATAGCGATCTATCTTTGCACTTTAGGAACAGCTCCATAAGAGTGAAGAAGATGGGCTAGACACATAGCTTCATCATGAGGTATCCCTGGAGTATCTTCATTTAAGTGCAAAAACCAAAAATAAATGTGAGGTGAAAGTGCTGGTGGGAGCACCGGAGTGGATGGAACCACGAGAACCGGAACTGGCTCGAATAACATGGCTTTTGTAGGAAGAGTTAAATGTCGAGTGAACTTATCCCACCAACGGATATAAATAGTATAAGCCAGTGAGGAAATTAAAATCCCGTGTTCTTCAGAAATGTGGAAGCAAAAATTCCAGGACAAAATCCATGGAATGCGAAAATATAATAAGAATATATGTATGTATATATATTCCTGTGATGTATGCATGTTCCTTTATTTAACTAGCAGTTGAAGTAACAAAAACAGGCAAAGCCGGGGAATCGGTAGTGACAAGCTCCATAGCTGGCCTTGTCCCAGTTCTTGCACTGTCGGTTGCAATTGCTTGAGCTGCCGCAAAATCCTGTCCACGTTGAGCTTCTCCTTTGGCACAACTTCGCTTCCACCACCGGCAGTACCTCTGCAAGTGTCAATTACAAAATGTTGCTGCATGATAAATGCTACATGCTACGGAAGATAATTAAATTTAGTGATATACTAGCTAGAGAAGAAAACGGATCAGTCATGATAGCTCACCAAAAGTGAAGAACAAAAGAAAGATGAGAACGACAGAGAAAGAAGCAAAGCTAAGACGCTTGGGCATCTTCATTGGCTATTTGATCAGAATGTGAAGATTAGTGCATATGCTCTCTTGTATTTATAGCATGGCTGCATTAAGTAGTGCCTTATCCATGGGCAGCCATGTCGGTCACTTTACCTGGTGGGGAGAGGATGGGAATGAAAAAATGCAGTCAACTTACTTAAATGAACGAAGTTGATATTAGAAGACAGGAATATCTCCCTAACAAAAAAGAAAAAAAATCCTTTTTATTGTTACTTAGGATTTAAGATTTCATAATTAGTTAATTAGTCTAATTAATTAATCTCACATTCAATATTTATCGGAGGATAAAATATAATATATTAGTAAGAATGGTGATTACAATTTATAATTTAATTAACTACTTTTTCAAAAAAAATGAATAGTTTCATCTATAGTTTTAAATACCCTACAAGTCACCATACTAGATTGTTAGGTGCTACAAATATAATATTTGGTTCAATCAGGTCGAAACGAATTGAACCATATTTTAAAATTATAAATAAAGTATTTTATTAAATATTAAATTTTATTTTGTCATTAATATTTTATTAAATATAGATTAAAATACCAGAATTTTTAACAAAAAATCTAGATCTTGTGAAAATTTTATACTAAAAAATCGGATAACGTATGACATTTAAAATTATGAGCCGGTCAAATTGTATTAAATCAGTAAAACAATTTTTCTCTGTTTTCGGTTTTGATTTTTGAGTGAATACTCGTGCATGTGCTTAATTAGTTTATACAGCTTGCATCACTTTATGCTTCTTTCGCCTTCACATTAGCCGGCTCAAAAGCATGTCATGCAAAGAAGCCTGGTCACTTTAGGAGACACTACCAATTCATCTAACGACACCATTAAGCACAAATTAAATAACTTGACGATTAACAGTAAAAATGATATCTTTTAAGAATGTTTTTTATTAAACTTATTGTAGGTTATATACTGTGATTGCCTATATATGGTATGTGGTGCGACTCTTGCGCAGTTGAGTAGAAACTAGAACCTATCTTTAAATTGCATTAATCATCACCATGGATGACTTACTCAAAGATTGTTTCTACTTTATTGCGCCAATCAAAGTAAGGAAAAGCTAGAGGAAATAGTAGTCGTGCAAATGGCTACAATTGTTCACGTCCACCAATTCATCTAATGACACCATTAAGCACAAATTAAATATCTATCATATGCGGTGCGACTCTTGCGCAGTTGAGTAGAAACTAGAACCTAGCTTTAAATTGCATCAATCCTCACCATGGATGGCTTACTTTGAAGATTGTTTCTACTTTATTGTGCCAATCAATATAAGGAAATAATATGTAGTGCAACGTAATGAGCAACGTAACGGGCCTAAGTCATTTCTTTAAAATGGTTAACCCAAGTTAAAGATCTATAGTTCATTCTCACTTATAAATAGGATCTTCTCTTAGTAGGTATTAGATGTGGGACTAAGTTGTGGGATCTCACAATCCACACACCTTAGGAAATTTCGTCCCCGAAATGCCTATACTTGGCCCGTTGCTAGCCCTAGCCAACGATCTTTCTAGCCTGTGACTGACAGCCTAGCTAATATTTCTAGTCTTGGCCCGTTGCTAACCCTAGCCTACGATTTTTTTGGCCCGTAACCGACAACCTAGCCAACGTCCCTAGTCCAGCCGACCATATAACACGTAACTAGGTTGCTCTGATACTACCTGTAACGACTTGGCCCAAAGTACAACGCAATGGGCCTAAGTTGAGGGATCTCACATAGTAGGGGTGCAAATGGCTTCAATTGTTCAAGTCTACCAATTCATCTAACGACACCATTAAGCACAAATTAAATAACTTGACGATTAACTGTAAACATATTAATGATATCTTTTAAGAATGTCTTTTATTAAACTTATTGTAGTTTATATACTGTGATTGCCTATATATCGTATGCGGTGCGACTCTTGCGCGGTTGAGTAGAAACTAGAACCTAGCTTTAAATTGCATCAATCCTCACCATGGATGGCTTACCAAAGATTGTTTATACTTTATTGCGCCAATCAATATAAATAAAAACTAGAGGAAACAATAGTGGTGGAAATGGCTTCAATTTCTACCAATCAATAGTCAATTATAGGGACGTTGGATGTTTTCTTTTTTATTAAAAGCGCTATACCGACGGGGATTCGAATGAGATCAAGAAATTGATTGAAGTAGAAGATAGGGCTGCGTAAGTAGACAACCGGTACTATGGACCTGCTAAGTACCAGCTTGATGTTATTTTTCATGTCCTGGCAGCCATGTTCAGTTGGAAAAATTTTGGAGACTCCAAGTTGAACGCCCCACTAAAATGGGGACACCTGGCCAATACTCCTTCCTACAGCCTATTTTGGAGTAAGTGGCCAAGTGTCTCTATCATAGTGGGGCGCCCACTTGGAGTCTACAAAAATTTTTCGTCTAAGTTGTATGTGGAAGTGTTAATTCACAGCCTTGAGGTGCTGGTTTTAGTGGGGTCACAAAGCCTTTCATCAGATGCCGGCCATCAATAAATATATGAAGTTAGTTGGTACATCTTTTGTGGACAATCTTTTTTACTAGCCATAGCTATAATTCAAAAATTGTACGTCATATTATGAAATACTAAAGTCGTCGTTTTAGAGTTAATTCCAAGCCTATTTTATGTCATTTTTTAAGTTTTAAATCACTACTAAGTATATATAGCTCAAGTACTAATTTAACTACCTAAAATAATTCCCAAATATTTCTAATATGACACTCCTAACCGCGATTAAATGTTATTGGTAAACGTGAAAATTAGCAAGTTATGTCACAAATACAAATGAGCATCATGTGTACATTTTGATGCACATAGGAAACAAACAAATTATGAAGGCTAGCTTCCACATGTGTTCAGGGGTTGGTCATATCTAGTCGAGTGAGAACAGCAACGAGACGAATGACTTTAATCTCATGCAGTGCCAATTCCTGGACCAGGAGTTCGGCATAGACTTGAAAGAGTCGGTCCACTATGTGCTCCCCAAAGTGGTGGACCGTCAGGCTCCCTTGTATAACTCTCACTGCCATCGCCGTTAATCTCACATCCTTCAACGCCGCCTCCTTCCCCATCTCAAACAAACCAATCTCATCAATGGCGAACGACCCTACCCTTTCCACTATTGCTTGAATTTCTTCCATGCATGGGGCGTAGAAATGAACATTGTAACTGTCTACCTTCTCCTTCGATTTCCCCCTGCACAAAGTTTTGGTTTCAATAGCAGCTGACCAGCTATTAAATAACATGCAAGTTTGTACTTACTATGCGAGGTAGAAAATTTTTTATAGTTGTCAAACAAAAAAATTTTTTTCTAATGGTTTATGTTTATCAAATCAACCAAGAAGGCAAATGCCTGGGCTAGTTTATCCCAGAAGAAGGTGCTATCTCTGTCCCCATGGTCTCTGCTCCGGCGACCCGGCAGTATCAACACAATATGCCCACCGGCGACCACCTCCTCCGCCCTCGACTCCAGAAACAACGTAAAAGCACCACTGAACTGCTCCCAATATGCATCTATAACCGACATGGGGCTTGCTTCAGATATGTAGATCTTTCCCTTGTTCCCGGTGGCACCTAAACGTTGCACAACCATAAAATATATTTCAAAACCACCAATTATAATCTCCACTCATAGTGCCTTTAGCATAATAAGAAATGGTAAATGGTGTTCAATCGCTTCCTGCAAAAGCATACCATGATTAAAGTGACCTAAAAGCACGAAGGTGATTTCCCTCTTTGACGTTGTTCATGTGTTCATCTGGGCCCGTCATATGTCATAAAATATTGCACCATGTCTATGGTTCATGAACTATAAAGACTGCACCCATCCACTCACTATATGCTACTGTAATTGCACTCACATGTCACAGCAGGATTCCATGGAGTATTGTTAAATAAAGAAAGCATGCTTTCATGGTACGCATATATCAGTTTTAGTAATCTCGCGTTGGGCGATGAAGGGGAGGAGGGTTGCGCTTGAGTTGATCATGGCCCGCATGCCTTAGCTTTTGTCAAGTCGTCCGCAACTCATGTCTACGTCGATGCACTATTGTCTGTGCCCCTTTTTAGAACTCCTTTATTGAAGAAGGCAAGTTATTTGCGTCTGGTATCGCATTATTTGCTAGCTTAAAGGCAATATCTGTTAGGCAAGTCATAACTCATCATGATCTATGGATGATATTTCCGCTATTTGAG
>JAURVB010007206.1:0-20578 GCA_033002965.1 Piper betle
TTTTGAGGGTTCATAAGCGCACGGTGGATGGATTAGACAATGAGTCTGGTAGTGCTCCTCCAAGTGGGGTGATAACTACTCGGCTCCTCGTTGCTGCTTCACAAGCAGGTAGTTTGATTGGGAGACAGGGTGCGACCATAAAGTCGATCCAAGAAGGCTCTGGTTCCGCCGTTCGTGTTCTTGGTGCAGGTGATGACAAATATCTTTGTACTTTGTATGATTTCGTGCTGAAAATTTAAATGTTTGTGTAAATTTAATATGGTTCAAACTTACTTAATTAGCCAACTATTATTTGATGATTTATATAATTTAAATTAAATTTTGAGTTTAAAATGTGTCCAACTTCTGTTTGTTTCTACATTGTACGGTGTTAATAGTATATCCTGTCTTCAGCCGCTTGTTATTTGAAATTTGTGGCATAATTGTAGATTGAACTTTTTTCTTTGTAGTTCTAGTTTTGGCCTTACCAAACATGTGGAAACTCCTGCCAAATATAAGATTGAAAGCATCAAAGTGTCAACCAATATTTTTTAAAAAATCATTTTCTTTTCTGGCTTTTATTTATTTAGAAAAGAAATATGGCCCGGTGCTTATTGTAGTAACAACTTTACATCAGTACTAATGATGTTTCCTAAGGAGGTTATTGATAATCCTAGTGATTTGAGTTAGTTTCCTCCACTACATACAATAGAGGTCTAATTATAACTTCCTATAACTTTCGTCAAATCACTAGGATTATCAATTTAGGCACTAGGAAACATCATGACCATCATGCAAGACGTTTCTATGCATGAGAGCTTTCTCATGGTCTTGTATCAGTAGATTTGTGTGCATTTGGCCCATGCTTGTACCTTCTGAAACTTGAAGTTCTGTCTTGCTATTTCTATAAGACAAATTGGTTATCTTGGTGATTAGCACTAGTCGTTTGGCCAATGGACATGAACATTGAAAAAGACCAGGAATTCTACCTTTCTATAAGCTTGATTTTTGCCTCAAAAAAGGTGGTTATTCATAATACCGGAATTTAAGACTACATAGCCATCGATAGGATTATTGGATGTGTGCTGTTGATTATTTTGTATGATAGCTTCTTTTGGAGTTTGAACTTTTGTGAGGATTTAAGAATTTGTCTGGCCTTTTACTGGCTGATCATGTTGTGATCAATATGGATGAATGATTTTATCTACTGGACTTGATGCTTCATACTACCCTTAGCTTAACTAGCATTTGCGCTTGAGGTTTGGATTCTTTTAATACGTAGAGGGACTTTTCTTTGTATTTCTTTATGTTCTGGCTGTCACAAGTGCTTCATTTTTGTGCTTAACTTCTGCAGAAGATTTGCCCACTTTTGCTTTGCAAGATGATCGAATTGTTGAGATTCAAGGGGAACCTACAAGTGTCCATAAGGCAGTTGAACTCATTGCTTCACATTTACGGAAATTCTTGGTTGACCGCACTGTGCTTCCTATGTTTGAGATGCATGTAAGTTTGTGGCTTTTGTGGTAGAAAATCATTTTTTGCTCTTTTGTTCTTTTGCCAACGGAGCAAGTGAGGTGTCTTATAATTTAAACTGTTGGTGTGGCCGGCTGAGATGTTGTAGAGATGGCTATGCAGCTAATTAAGTCAAAAGTAAACTTGGATGGTATGCTCATCATGATTCAATAAGTTGACTTGGACTCTTAACAATTTGTCTGATTCAAGCCCATTATTTAACAATCTGATTCAACAGAACACTCTGAGTCAAATTAGGTCAGTAGGAATGGTGGTGGCAGGCACAATGTAGGGTGGTAGCATGTCAGGAGTTGGTAGAGATGACGGAAAGCAGTGAGAGGGGTGAGAAAGGGCCAAGGGCAGGGTGCAGCAGGAGAAATGAGAGGGGAGGGTGGAGAGGAGGGTAAAGGGGTGATGTGGAGAATGGTTGTTTGGGAGGGAAAAGGTTCTGTTGGGTGAGATTGACAAAAGAAAGGCCAGCCCAGTGGACCAAGCTCTCGATGGAGGGGCTGAGGTGATAGATGTCTTGCGGACACAACCTTACCCTGCATTCAAGTACGCTATTGTTGGGGAAGAACTCTGTACATACTTAGGCTGGTGGAATGGGCTGAGTGGGTCGACTTTTTGCCTGATTGTTGGAGTTGAGTTGGAAGTCAGTCTAAGCCTGATTGTGTTGGATATCATTTGTGCTAATCATGGAGTGTACTTTGATACAGGGGAGTTATAAGAACTGCTGTTTAAGTTGTTGGACACTCCTTTGTGGGCGATCTTCTGTGAAGTGTTGACACGTCCGTGTTATTTTGAGCTTTCAGTTATGCGGGGGAGCTATTTATAGACAGCTTTTACTAAGTTCTATTATAATGTTTATTAACCAATGTTATACGAAGGTTTCTGTTGTTTGGTTTGAGTTTCTGAATTTTGTTGTGCTTACCAATCTTTTCCATTGAATTAAAAAATGCTTGGATTTGTACGCAGATGGCCAGGCCTCCACCACACTCACATATGGAGCTTGCTCCTGGTATGCCACCTCATCAACACTGGGGTCCTCCTCCGGGCCCACCTAATGCTGTTGGTTATGGCAACAATCCTCATTTTATGCCTCCCCGGCCTCATGATAATTACTTTCCTCCACCTGACTTCCCTGCCGATAAACCCCCTCATCTGGGCTTGTCAATGTATGGGAGAGAACCTCCAGCAATTGGAAACGGCCTTCCATCTCAGCATGGATCACAGGTAGAGAGTCGTCAAGTTATTTAAGGAATTTTCCTCATCAACTGATATTAACTGTGTTCTCTGCCATGGCATTTCTGATATTTTTTTACAAATATGCTTAGGTCACCCAGCACATGCAGATTCCGTTGTCGTATGCTGATGCTGTGATTGGGACTGCTGGTGCAAGCATTAGCTACATACGTCGTGCTAGTGGTGCCACCATTACAATACAAGAGACGAGGGGTGCCCCTGGCGAAATGACGGTTGAGATAAGTGGATCTGCGTCTCAAGTTCAAACGGCACAACAATTGATACAGGTTCTTACTTTAATTTTAAGTAGTTCTACTTGTTAATTGGCATTTGAATGGCAGCTTGTCCTGTAACAATATGTTGGCAGAATTTTATGGCTGAAGCTGCTGGTTCGACTCAAAGTCAAAACGGTCAAGTATTTGATGCCAGTTACAATGCATCCTATCCGTCTCAAGGTTCTGTATATGCATCTCCTCCTCCTGGGGCAGGTCATGCTACCGGTGCTGGGGGCTATGGTTCTGCTTATGGGCACAACTATGGTTACTAGGATTGGAACGGATTCTCTAACAGTTATTCCCAGAGGCAGAGTGAAACTTGAACATGACATAAGCAGGAATGGCATGCGGGCTATTTCATCCTGAATTGTGGAGAGCTGTGATTTCTAGTGGAAGTTAAAATCTTTTCATTCTAATATGCGTCTAGGACATTGTACATTGTGCACATTTTGCAGCAGATTTTCTTGCTGCTGGTTCTGTTAACTAATTTAGTCCTTGTGGAAGTTGTCACATTTCGAAAACTTGTGTGATCTGTTCTAACTTCTATCATAAGGGTATGCAATTGGTTAAAATCGATTTAGATGGCCAAGCAATGCTCCTATTTCCTCGTTTCACTGGTGCTTAACTGGCTTCACATTAATTTTAAAGGGTGGGGGGAATATATTCTTCTTACTTCTGCCTCATCTTGTATCATGATCAGTTGATGTTCGTCCTTTATTTTATCATGTCGTAAATCATATCAAAGTTCAATCAATAAAAAATTATATCATTTTCATTAACTTTTGAGAATTAAAAATCTTATATTTTCAAATAACTTTCGAGATTTAAATTTTCACATAGCTAATCCGCTATTGTAAATTATATACTAAAATTTAAATTATCACATTTTCTCGAATAACTTCCATCCTCCTTCATTCTCACTTAACCTGTTACAAAATTACAAGCCGAATTTCTCTTGCATTATTATCATTTTAAAATCTGAAAATTTATATTTATAAAAAATAATGTATACCGTACATACTCAAATATCTCAAAAAGTACTCTTAAACTAATCCTTTACCCGCACAAAGTTGGAAGTGTGGGCAAAAGTGCAAGAAAGCCTTTCAAAAACTGTGGGGAAAGAGGGCTTTTGCAGGACGGATTGGAGAGTGTTGGTTAAAATTTGGGAGGGAAGACGTGAGGAGCAGCCATGGCCGCTCGTCGCCTCGCCCGATAACTCCTCATACCGTTGGCGGCCATGGCGGACCTCACTTTCCTCCCTATTTTCGTCCCCATCTCCCCTCCACCCCTCGCCCTCCCCATCAAAGTTCCCATCTTTCTCCCCAAACACCTCACTTCTCCTCCAAATATGTGGAGGCTTTGGCCGATTCGGTAGGTGTGTTTGGGCGAGAACGTTGGTGGGCGTTGACGGGTCTGGAGGGAGGACCATGGCGGAGGCGGGTGAGTCGCAGAGGCAGCTGGACGAGACGCCCACATGGGCGGTCGCCTCTGTATGCGCAGTGATCGTATTGATGTCCATATTGTTGGAGCTGGTTCTCCACAGAGTTGGAGAGGTGAATGAGGGTGATAGTTTAATGTTGTTTTTATTTCTTGATTCTTTACTATGTTGATTGATCTCTGCGTAGGTTTGTGAATTCAACAACACAGTCTGTAATGCATTTTGGAGGGAAATTTTTGTTTGTGCTATGGTTGGCTTCACTTGGAATGAACAACTTTTAGTTAATGGTTACACTAGTTAGTATTTTTTGTTTTTCTATATCTTGTACCAGCAAGGTTGGAAAAATGTAGCTTCATGCTTAATGTTTTGATAGTCGTATGTGGCTCAGAATTGCCACATTCGAATTTCTGTTCCCTTACCAGCTTTCTTGCTCGCTTGGAATTCTGATCATGATCAACTTGCCCTTAAAAAATTACTTTTTCCCCAAATATACAGCTTCATGGAGGATGTCTATTGGATGTATCAAAAGAGGGACTTAAATGATTGGGATTTATCACGTTTATTAGGCCAATTTTCAGCTTCCGTTACTTTTCTTATTCTCCCTTGTCTTATGGTAAACTTTTTAATTTAATTCAAATGTGCAAATTATAAAGACAGATTTTAGTAGGGGCTATCTTAAAGTTTTTTCATTTATTAGATCATAGCATTTCTTTTTCGGTAGACATGCAAATTCCACAACATTGTGGGTGATTCATTGTTTGCTTGTAGTGGTTTACTCGAAGACGGAAAAGGGCTCTTTTTGACGCACTTCAGAAGGTTAAAACTGGTAAGACATATGAATTTTGGAAAAACTTGAGTTTTCTTCTTGTATATACTTAATAACGCATTATTTTCCAATTGTTTTATTTTTTAATGTTGCAGAGTTGATGATTCTTGGTTTTATTTCATTGCTGCTATCATTTGGGCAAAGTTACATTGCACGCATCTGTATTCCAATCAGAGCTGCAAAGACAATGCTGCCTTGTCAACTTGAGCTCAGTCAGGAGACAGATTTCATACCTGGAACTGCAGGAGAGGCAGAGGGTGGACATCACAGACGACTTTTATTGAACCAGTTAGTTACTAGGTTTAATTACCATAGACGGATTCTATCAGGTGGTGCTTCTTTGAGTTATTGTCGTGAGGTTGGTTGGTTTTTCTTTAAATTGCAATATTTCTATGTGGTGTTACATGATCTTTTTAGCATGTGTTGACGTGACCCTTGCCTTGATGTAGTTTATACATTTCTGTGAAGTCTGCTGCGGAAAATGTTTAACAATTTAATCTAGAACATTATGTTCATACTTCTGTGTTTCAATTTTTAAGTGCTTGTTACATACATGTAGTAATATTCTTTCTTCCTTTATTGTAACTAGATGTTTGGATTTTATCTTAAAATTTAAATTGTCGTATTAGTTTTATATTAACTAATAAAATCAGCATCCTCTTATAGTGCTTACTTTGGGTAGATGTTGGTAGATACTTACACATCGTGAGTTTATTTTGTAGTCATTCAGAGATAGTGCAGAGAGGTTTATAATTTTATCTCTTAAACTCCACCAATGCTTTTGCATTACTGGTCCCAAACCTAGAAAAAGGATGTGGTGTTAGGTAAATGCATCTAGCTATTAAAAAAAATTCCATTTGTATTCGCATGCATCTTAGTTTAATTAGGATCCATGTCCCCAACACCCTTTGGATATCAGGTGAAAGAAGAAGAATACGTGTTGTTTTTGCCTATGATTATCTTAGTTGCGTCAATTATTGCAGGCTCAATATTTTCTTGCCTTCTTGTATTTTCCAATTAAGATTTTCACTTATACATATTTTACTTGTTTTGCAAAAATTCGAAAATGAGAAATGCTGGGTAGAAATCTGAATCTATGGACCCGTTTAAGATCACTAATAAGAAAAACAATTTCATTTTATGAAGACTTAGGTTCTGCAAGGTGCCATCTATTCCAATTATCATGCTTTTATATATTTCTCAAGAAACCACCTCGAGGGATGTCTAGTCGATGTGAAGGACAAGTTTGAGTTTATTTTTCATAGCCATGACATGTGCTTGAGTCTCTAAAACTCCGAGGTCCCACATTGTTTATTTTTTCACTCATTATTAGTTCTTCTTTCTTAAGTCAAAGACTCAAAACTGTGTATGAGGCACTGATGATAAATCCTTAAGGGTGTATTATTCCTTTCTTTGTGTCTCTTAATGTCTGTAACCATGATAAATTCAGAATGACTATTTCTGTTCCAATTTCTCAAGCTGTCATTTATTTGTGGAGCTATTAATGCAAAATTCGTGGTAGTCACATTATCCATTGCTTTTATTTTCTTTACCAACAGGGCACAATATCACTTATTTCTATAGAGGGGATACACCAGCTACACATTTTCATATTTTTTTGGCTGTCTTTCACGTAGTCTACAGTGCAGTTACAATGGCCCTTGGTAGACTAAAGGTATGTTGTAGTATTTTTGGGGACGTGAATGCTCAATATGTGATCTGAAAGTTGCGTTGTTGTACTAATTAAAACTCTGTGCAGATTCGTGGGTGGAAAGATTGGGAGAAAGAGACATCATCCCTTGATTATGAGTATTCAAATGGTATATTCTTTGGATTGATCATATTAAATAGATTATTGGAGCCTACTTTTCTTGGGGCCTTTTAACAATTTCTCTTTTGTGCTTTTCTGAATGTTCCTTTCTATTTTGACCTCGTTCTTCAATTAGCAAGGCCTCCAACTATGTAATGACACTGTAAATAATTAACATGTAGATCCCGCAAGATTCAGATTCGCCCATGAAACATCATTTGTGAGAGCGCACACAAACTTATTGAATAGGGTTTCCTTTTCATTTTATTTTGTAAGTGCTTCCTGCCATTTATGAAATGGACTGCAGAGTTCTTTGTGTTGTAGCATCTTTTTTTTTAAAAAAAATGCTCCTATGCTATAGTGAGATGTATGACTAATAGATATCTATTGAAGAAAATTATGAAATGCCAGTGTGATCTTAAGTCATGCATCAATTTTGACCTGTATTATATACCTTTTTAAAATTCTTTGCAGATTAGCTTCTTCCGTCAATTTTTTAGATCTGTTAGCAAGGCTGATTACTTGATCAATGTGGAATGGTTTTATTGCTGTGAGTACACTGAACTTTGTTAGTGCAAAGCCATGTTTTCCTGTGTTTTTTTCTAATGTGGCACTCAATATACAGGTTCATTTAGCTCCTGGAACAAAATTTGACTTTCAAAAATATATAAAAAGGTCACTGGAGGATGACTTCAAGGTGGTTGTAGGAGTTAGGTATTTTTTATTTCTTTTACACGACTTTTTATGTTTATTTACTAGGTGCTTACTGTGCTTGAAGAATGTGATAGAGAATTGAAAATTTTTATTCCTAGGATTGAACTGCTCTTTATCATAACTCCACGGATGCTTATGTACTGCCTGTTCCTAGCTGGAACAAAGGATGAGGGTTGATGTCAAGGAGGGCATCCAACACTCAAAAACACTGTCATTTGTAGTCACATGGATCCTAGTTTTGGATCCATGTCCCTTACACCTTCTCTGTATTTGCTGGAAGAAGAAAAAGAAGTACAAGAAGAAGATTGAAGTGTTCTTTTAATATATTTGAAGTCATTTCATATCTTCTGTTTAAGAGTTGTAGAGGAAAAGGCTTCATAGGAAATTTCCTTAGAGAGCTGATGGTCTATTATGCATGAACATGACAAATAGAAAAGGTTTACTTATGGTCAGAAAAGATGGACTACAGAAAGTGCTGAAAAATGGAAAATAATTTGTGTTTTATTTCAGAACTTTATTTACCTGAAAAACTTAATCTGTGACTTACCAAAAAAAATACGTACCTAAAAATGCTTTTTGTGAATTTCTGGAATCTCCAGCCTATGGGGTAGCAACGTAATTTCCACTAAGTTTAGGCTGTTGGATCGTTTTTTATAAAATGAGTTGTTGGCATTTGTGGGTTTGTTGCCCATTTTTTGATAAAGTTCATGCAAACACCATCACTCATGACATACAAGAAGGCTGCATATAGTATGTATTTTTCAAAGTTAGAAGATGATGGAGCATACCTATCTAATGTTGCATTGTTCTACTAACATTCTTTGTATGTTATGAAAGGAAAAAATATTTAATTTCTTTCATTATTCAGGCCAGATTTTTATTATACCATTCTCATTTCACTTGATCTACATGCAGCCCTTTATTATGGGCTTCAGCTTGCATTTACTTGCTTCTTAATGTTCACGGTAAGTTTTCCCTCCTTCAATATCTCACTTTATTGAGGTGAATTTTTTAGCTATTTGACATCCAAGAGACCTGCTATATTGTTTTATCTGTTTAGGTTGGCAAGCCTTGTTCTGGGTGTCATTACTTCCACTGATTGTAAGTGAAAATTGCATCGTGTTTAACTCTATGACCATTCTGTAAAATAAAGAAATGAAGCCTGTAATCAGTCATAGAACTTAATCTAAAATTTTTCAGGAAATAATGCTAACTCATATCCACGTTGTGATTGTGCTAGATTATTTTGGCCGTTGGCACAAAGTTACAAGCTATAATTGCAAAAATGGCTCTTGAAATAAAAGAAAGGCATGCAGTGGTTCAGGGAATTCCTCTTGTGCAAATTGGTGATAAAAACTTTTGGTTTGGTCGCCCTAAACTAATACTGCATCTTATTCATTTCACATTATTCCAGGTAATTATCCTTTGCTATTACGACATCCTATTTTTTATCATTTCCTGAATATTAATGGATTCCAAGGACCCAAACACAGCTTGAAAGTAAACTTCTTTGATGGTCCAAATAGATGTGATTGCCAATATGGCTTCTTATCCCCAATTTGTTTTGTTGTTTGCAGAATGCATTTGAAATCACATTTTTCTTGTGGACATGGGTATTAAATCGTCCTTTTTCCTGTTAACATTTCCTCTCTTTAGGAAAGGCAGCTTTTGATGAATTTGTATTTGTTGGCAGTATGAATTTGGATTGAGATCTTGTTTCCATGAAGATTTCAATCTTACCATTGCCAGGGTTGTCCTTGGGTAAGCCTTCACACACTAGTTCTCATTTTTATTACTAGAATCAGCAAGTTAATTCGGCCATTGTAGTTTAAGAAATTGCTTAAGCAAACAATAACTGATATTTGCTTCCATGACTAACTTGCTTATTCATCCTGGCTGGCAAATTTTGTTAGCGGAGAGTGCAAATTCTATTTAACTTATGCCCTATTGTTCATAAATTTACATTGAATTTGTTAAATTGTGACTTTTAACATTGACTACTGCATGAAGCATATATCATCCCTAAAACCTAAACATTTGACCATTTATATGTAGTTTGTTTAGATAATTGAACCTTGTATTTTTATGAGCTAATCTGAGGATTGTTATTTTTTTACAATGTAGTTGATTGTCTGCATGTTTCCAGGGTAGGGGTTCAATTTCTGTGCAGCTACATTACACTTCCTCTTTATGCGCTTGTATCACAGGTATTCTTCTGTGCTTTATATCCGTTAGTTCATGCATTGAAAGGCTTGTTTGAGCTCATGAACATTCTCTGTTTTTTTCTGATCAGTGAAATAAGTTTTTTCGATTAGCTTGCAATATCAATATTCTTTTAATCTTATTTTTGGATGGAGGGGTTACTTGGTACCTTCTAACATTCAATTGCATGCCATTCAAAAACTGCTTTCCATGAAGTGACATCTTGAATCTCAGGGCTGTCTTATTGAACGATAACATTAGTAGTTGTTTCATAGGTTTTATGCCAATCTGATGCCAGTCTACTGCTGATACCAATGTTTTTAAACCTCGTTATCGTTATTTACAGATGGGTTCGCATATGAAGCGGTCTATTTTTGATGAGCAAACATCCAAAGCACTAAAAAATTGGCATAAAGCAGCAAAAAGAAGCAAGGGGCAGCTACCAGAGTACTAGGTCAAAGCCCAATTGGAAGCCCTAGTGGCTCTAGCTCCCCTGTACAGAGCAATGCGCTGGGCACGCCAAACAATCAAATTAAGAAGACTTACGTAGGCCATGAGGTATCTGATGAAGGTTTCATGTCTCCGTCACTAAGGCCTATATTTATCTCAAAATCGGATGATCGAAAAAGTGATTTGGTTGACAAGGGACCTCTCATTTATTAATTAGTCATATGCAGGAGTCACAAGTGGCTTTTTGATGATTTAGGCACTAATGGTTCTGTGGATTGCATCAGTGATCCGCTTGTTGGATTGGATGGGAGAATAGTTCCTATTCTCGTTCTCCAAATCATATAGTTTTTTGGCAAGTAGAACTGAATGGGTTTTGCCTTTGTAATTCACTGATACAATCAACTGTCAAGAAGAACAATGTTATTAGATGTAAGATGATTTCAATCTTTTTTTCAACTCAATGCAATATCAGAAGTTGCTTAGGCTAGTTGAGTTTGTGCAGATTGAACAAATGTTTAAGACACTTACAATTCAATATTTATAATGCTACGAATCAAGTCCCAAGGCCGTAAGAGTACCACTGGATGGATATCAATTCTAGTGAAATAGAACACAGAGTACATAAATGTTATGGTTGAAATAGATACATGAATATAGCCCTGCCCCCGAATTCCAACACCTCCATCATAACATGTACAAGCTAAGGAGTCGTATTTTAATCATCGCAGTCGATGTTCGATGTTCGATGTTCTCGTAGCATTCAAACTAGCTCATAAAGATGCCATTGCATGCCTAAAATCAAAAGACGAACCTGGGCTGGTTAGATTTTATGGGGGAATGATACAGCCTAATTCCTTGGCTGCTGCATCAAGGAAAGAAAGGGTCATTCCTGTAGCTCTTCTGCTGTTAGCTTCCCAAATTAAGCATTTTTCTACGTCCACAAGCCAATTCATAACGCCCAAAGACAAGTATGGCAGGGCAGAGACATGGGCATCTTTCACATCATGTGGTGCTAAACTTGAAATATATGATTGAATGTGTAAAATCAGACGCAGTACTGATGTGCTTAGAGCCCTCACGTGTGCACTTGGGTGTGAGAGGCATCGAACGGTGGCCGGTAATCGACACTGCAATGGTTGAACAACCATAATTTATGAGTCATTGGAATGCTATTTACAACTGTATTTTGTTAGACCAACCAATCTAATTAGGTAGTTGCTATAAAACAAATATAATTGAGTATTGATATGGTCTATGATAATGATGTCAAGGGAAAAACTCTAACCTTAACCTCAATTATTTAGAAGGTGGATGAAAAACGAAGAAGAAGAAGAAGGCGTTACCTTCAGTAGGTTGGAAAGACCATCAACAACAGCAAAGCTGGAATCTCCCCAGTCGAGCATAAGCTGCACTACGCCGGTAGTTGCCTCCAACAGCTGAGACCATCAAGCATGAAATCAAACGAATGAAACACATAAAAAGATATGTTCACCCTAAATCAGTAAGAAACAAAACATATGGTAACATCACAACGACATTCATGTGTCAAACAGGACATCATGCGGGCCTATATTCAACATTGAGCATTTGTTGCATTCATCAGTAATAGAGTTTTTGGTATATCCATGTTTATTTCAAAACTTAATCCTTTAAGGAAGGAGCTTCTACTAATACATATCTTGGCATCTCTCAAGATGTGGAAGTATCATCAGGCTTACATATGAACAAACAAAGGACAAATACTCTCTCCAGCATGTTTATTTCAAAAGGCAAGACGCATAAGCACTTGTGCGCTTTGCACCTGACGAAGATAGGCGAGCAGAGCACTCATGCACCTTGATGAAGCCTTAGCGCACAAGTTAGGATTTGAATTAGCTCTCCCAGCTGAATCTCAAATTTCCCTAACATCTCAGGGATGAAGATAGAACCACATGTAATGTGTGAAGGTGAATTAATTGTTTTATTGTGATCCCCTTTATCTTTTAGATCATCTATCAAAAACTTGTGATGTCGACTTGATTCGTTATTCAGTTGGAAGTGTGCAGAAATCAATTTCAGACAATGTCATTGATAAATTAAGTAAGATTTTACTTTCACGCTATGGTGGTCTAGCGATCAATGAAAATAAAGTTTGATGCAAGAAACTATTTATGCTTAATTAGGGATGTTCACCTCTAGTTGTGGTAATGTGCATGCTTCTCCATCTACCAGCATTCCATCTGTTGCTCGGAAAAGAAGATCAGAAGCTCTTGCCAAAATAATTAATGCTTCTGGACTGTCATGATTTCTCATCAATTCAACAAGTAGTTTAACTACTCGTTGGTTAATTCTCCACATTTTTTGACCTTGTTCATCATCTCGAGCAATCCATGGAAGCAAATCTTTTTCTGCCTGCCAAATTAACAGATCAAGAGAAGTGACAAACAATGCAGAACTGAGTAACCTTCAAGATTTCAAGCAACACTCAGACCAAAAGTAGAAAAACCCTGTACCTGGAGAACGAGAGCCGCCGATGCCTTTGTTGGGGATGCCAAAACAATGTTACAAAGAGCATCAATAACCTAGAAATTAGAGAAAAATACTGTGAATGGTTGAGCTTTACCGGGCAAACATTTAAGAGTCTAGCCAAGAAATTCAGAATTAATTTGACAGCATACAGGAGGGAACACTCAAAGTCAAGAAATAATTGTACCCTGAATGTGGCAATGCAAATACTAGATTAGAAAACAACCTTCCACCACAACCCTTTTCCAAACAAGAAGTAAACCAATCAAACAATAAAAAGCAAATAACCGGCAAGGCAATGAGATAGTTGTTCTTTCTTCAATAAGGGTCCGGTAAATGAGAAAAAATCATATGAAATGGAAATGCAATGAGATGAAATGACATGAAAATTTAAAAATTTCCCTTACATGTTTGGATAGTTGGAAAATAAGATAAAAATGAAATATTTCTTCCCGTGTGCATGCGCATGTGCCTCCCAAAATGCCCCCTATTTTCATTTGTTTTTCATGAGAATAGGTTGCTTTGTAAAATTTTACATAGATTTAGTTTGACCGATATTGAAATTTATTTTGACTAAATTTTAAGACATCCAAACACAAAAAAATTTGTGACCTCCAAATTTTACATTTCTTTTATGCAATTTCATGACAACCAAACAGACCCTAGAGTATAACACAAACAAAATTTCAAGAGTTGGAAGGAGACAACAATGTGAAACACAAACTTAAAGCAAACCTTTATAGAGACTATACCTGCCTCCACCCTTGTTGTGCAGATGTACTCTCAGCTATCATTTCTGTTTCAGGGGAAGCAATCAACTTATGCCATAATAATGAAACAACCGAAAAACATAGCTCCTGCTTTTCGGCAAGTACAGATCTCAGAAGAGCCTGAGCCTTATAGTTGAATCTATTATGTTTGTCCATTGTAAGAAAATTAGCCAAATCTGATGCGTCCATAGGCAAGCTCGTAATATCTTCTTCCAAATTATTGAGAACAGCGTCTTTCAAGAGCAATGCTTTCTCAGATTTTAGATATTCTCCTGGATAACTTGAGTCATTGTTCCCACTATTGTCACTTGGCATGATTGATAGGCCCTCTGATTCAGGGCTGCTAGAGCCAAAAGACTTGTGTCTTTTTCTACCATTTATGCATTTTGGGGCATCCTTCCAGTGCGAGTCTCTGATTAAATGTGCCTCCAGAGGTTCAGCTTTATCAACTATCGATGCAACAGCTTTTCCATGGATGTCAATAAGGTGGTAAAGTGATGAAGCCCTAGCATAGATCTCATCATCCCATTTACACCGCATTAATATTGACAGTGCATGAGTGCACGCCTTGGACCTTCCAAACAATTCAGAAACATGAGCAGCGACCATAGCTGCAGCAACTATCTCATTTGAACTGCAACTCCAAGAGGTCCCAACAGAAGATGGTTTTAAAGAAAAGAGAGCCTCTAAGATTCCCAGGATTCTGCGAGTATGAATGACTGCAGCTCCTAGTCCATTAGGTAACTCATTCAAGGAGCCATTGATTTTTGAAATTTTGGATGCACTTGCAGCCCCTTTGATTTCCAAGTACTTGGAATTTTTCATAACCATAGGAAATAACTGAAGTTCACACACCAAAGCACAAACTGCAGCTAAAACATAAGAATCAAAAGTAGCCACTGGACCTTGTTTCTTTCTAACTCTCCATGAGTCAGCTTGGCCTCCATTTGCAATCTGTGTCTCCTCTTCCGGAGAGCAAAAGTTGCCACCAGTTGGTTTTTTGCTCCCATTTGGAAGTGCTTCATGACTAACACATACAGTTAATACAACAAACAGAAGACGAGAAGCAAGTTCCATTGAAGCACACGATTCAAGAAATAACGAGTGTATCATTGTGCGAAGTTCTGCTACCACAAGACTCTTGGATGTTGATCCATAACCAATTTGGTATCTTGACTTTTTTGCTTGTTCTTTATATGATATTTGGTGGAAATGTTCGCCGAAGTATTGTTTCTACTGTTGCCACAAAAATTCGCACAAGGCAAGCTTCAGATGGACTTCCACGAGGAAGGTACTCTAGAACTTTAAGTAGAGGTAAATAAAGATTCCATGACAAAGAAGGAGGCTGCAGAGGGGTTGATACAATAATTTCTGGTAGGTCAACAGCTGAGGAACTCAATGGAAGGAGGCCGTAAGCAGCTTCCCAGATGGTACAAATCCTCCATTCGACTTCTGGGCCATGAGCACAAAGCATTGAAGCAATGCCTTGTGCTGTTGCCTCGATGGCAGCTTCACTACCATGGTTTTCATTCTATTCAGATAAAAGAACACATGTCAGAACTCAAATTTTGCACATTTCATGCAACACACGCCCTCTGTTACACGTTGATGATCTCTTTAAGTTATACTCTATCAGTAATCTAAGAAAATAAAGCATAAGACTTAATTGCTATGTGTGAGAAACAAATCTTAACCACAGCTCACCGTTTCAATAATTGACAAATTTGAAGCTAAAAACTGAACTGCTCCAGTACAAATGAATGTTAGGGATATCCATACCATTAAATGATGAAATTGAAGCTAAAAACTGAACGGCTCAAGAGCAGTTAAATGCTATTGATATCCATGTAAGGTACAATGCCCATCACTAGATAGAGAATTTACAAAGATAACTAAACAAATTCATGTATAAATGACTGGGTGAATTGACTAGATAAGATAATTTATCAAGATCACCTGCTTCCTATTGGAGGATATATAGCCACCAAGAGGTTCATGCTGCACATCAACGCCTTCAGTATGCCTTAGTGGTGGAAAAAGCAAGGTTGGCTGCGAGAGGATGCGGAAAAGTAAAGTTGCAGCAGCATCTGCAGCAGCACCTGCCCTCATAGACATTGCTGTGCCAATTGCACGTAAGAAGTGTAAATGCATCCAGTTTCTTGGGAGCTACAAAGTTCAGACAAAGCCATTTACGCTCAGTCACTCGTGACAATAATATCATGGAAAAAGGATTTCAGAATGTCAAAAGATAAAATGCCTTGGTCCCTATTTTATACTTTATAGGCATGGATTCAACTCATGCCATTCCTAAAACCACAAGTATGAATTGATATAAATCTCCGAATCTGGACGAAGTGTGAAAACAATCTGACGCTCACCCACCCATGAAAACGAGTATGATCTCCAAAAGAAATCTCGACAACATGAAGCATATGAAAACACAATGCACTTGCAACTATTTGACTCACCCTCATGTCAGACGCATAGTCCTCAGCTGCCCTTAGGAGTTCCACTAGTTGTACAGCAGCATCAAGAGCGTCTGGAGCCCATGAAGGTGGTGCTTCGAGTAGACCAAGTAAAAGACGTTGTGATGCACTTGGAGTAGCAATTGCATAATACCTAAACCAATTTATAACGACATTAAAATTAACTGATGCTGTGGCGTATTCCCAAAGTAGAAAAAGTAGTACATGTAGTAACCTGTGAAACAAGCGAGCATAGGGCTCAAGAGGTGGCAACCCAGCAACCAAATGTTCATCTAATGGTGTTATTGGTGGAGGAAGCAGAAGTGCAGGAACAGCAGCTGCAGTTAAATGTGCAGTTTCATAACGAGCAACTTCTTCATCACAAACACTCAAAATCACACCAGCTCCATTGGCAACTGCCCATCTTGGAGTTGATGGCATTAACTGCGGATGTTTTCCTGATCCACGGCCAGATGCTGACAGAAAAGACACAGGAAGTTTTTTCAACATGGAACATCATACTAGTCCCAACTCTGAGTATAGTCTACCTTAGGAAAATTTACAACTAGGCCAGTTAATATACCAGCTAAACTTATTCATTCAATTAATTGCAGTTACAATCCGCTACCAAGAATAAACCTCAAAAGCCTTAACATCTTTCCACTATTTAATTACATCACGCTGGTTCACATGCAAGAGAGAGTAGTTTTAATTCAAGTTTCATAGGTTAAGAAATATTCCTCAAAATTATGATGAAATATATTTGCTTAAGTGGGATGAACGGGCATCCATTAAACTTGTTTATCAAATGAACAAGTGGGAAGAGGAGAACGCCTTGGCTCTCATTGGATTTCTTCATAGGAAGATGTGTTAAAAATCATTGATCAGGCGCAAAGTATTCAGTGCTCTAGCAATTAAACAAAGTGAAGAATATCATTGATAGACTGGTCCAAAACCACTATTTAACTAATTCTCAATCAGGAGTTGATAGGATTGATTTGCTTGGCTTGCACATGAGGGAAGCTGTAATTCTATGTCAACCTAGAGGTTGTCACTTGTCCAGGTCTCCCTATAAGTGGAAAAGGCCTTCCAGAATTATGCACAGGTAACATGACCACAATCTTTTCTTATATTTTTTCTCTTTCATTTTTTCTTCTACTGGCAAGAAGAAAGTACAAAAATGTCTAGAAAAATGATATATAACCTAAGAAGCAAGGCAATAAAAGTTCCCATTTCTTCATTTTTGTACCAAGAGAATATTTCAATGAGAAACTTCAAATAAAAAGAAAGACACAAACGCACCAGTTGTTGGTGGCTTGAGTTCTCCACGAGCAGCATATTTTCCCATGATACCCCCACACCTAATATATAGAATAACAGAAAAGATGACATATTGTAAAAAACTATATGCAATAGAAGCCAGAAAGGCAGTGAGATCTTATTAACATTTGTTGAAGCAGCCTTATTTTTCCATAGAAGGCTGACACAAATAACATTAGAACTTAAGGCTAGCAATAGAAACAGATCTTCTCTTTTCTACTGATGTAAATCACATTTCAACAGCACGGAAAAACACTTTTACTACAACTTCAGTTGAGCAGGTTTGGAAAAAATAAAGATTGAATGAACAGAAAGCATTTCAGTGTCATCAAACTCATCCTAAACGATGTCAGCAAAACAAGCATATTATCAGAGAACCCAGAACAAATATTGGTTTGCTTGTTTTTCTATCTATATCTTTGTTTGTCAGTGATTACGAAAAATCAATAAAGTTAATAACCATTCCTTGTCTAACTTATTGAGTACATTAAAAAAAAGGCACAATTAAGCACCTCGAGAAGTTTTCATCATATTCTTTACAGAACTGGCATAAATTTCCCTTACCATCGAAAATAGTCGCTTCGGATACCAAGGGGTGCAGCAAGGAGTATGTCAGTTATCCATGGTGTTAACGGTCGTAATGGCTTCCTCTCATGTTCCTGCACAATTGATTTACAGGCTTTTCCATCCCTGTGGTAACTTGTTGAAGCTTGACTACCACTACTAGTCCTCTCTTCTTCTTCATCTTGCTTTTCAATTATGAAAATTGGGCGATTATAATGAGTTAGCACACGCAGTATTTCCCCACATGCCAGAGCCCACTGCTCAGAGTACTCTTTCTGCAAATAAAGGTAATTCCATAGTTATGATCATAAAATTCAGAAAGGTAAATGCATTTAAGAGTTATACGCATATTAGATATAAAAATAATGGCAAAAGTCAAACAAGGAGAACAACCCCTTCAATTGTTCAGAAACAAAGAACTGATCCTGTTCCTTTCCCAATCCTTAGAGCATGGTCATAGGCTTCATAATTCCATGTGTGAATTTTTTTTCCTATATCCACTACGAGAATGTGTGGTTGGCCAGTAATGGATGGAGAGATAAAGGGATAGAATAGCTAGAAAATTTTGACAAAACAGCACCGAGGTTAACATCTTAATCCACCTTACGTAACATATAAGGTGAATGTAATTTCATTTAACATCTACAGGTGTGACAATTCAAATATGAAATCAATTAAAATAAGTTTCAAAAAAATAGCTAAATGGATGGACATGTTCAAGAAGTGGCACACACTTGGGAACTACTTAAATAACAGATTGACAAGTGTATAGTTCGTACCTCACTGCTAGGGCAGACTAAAGAAATAAACGAACTGAATGGAGGATCAGCCTTGTTGTAGACAAGAGTTCCATCGATTATGCATGAAAGAAATGGATGGATAACAGCATGTCCATGCTCAGGGTGATGAAGAACAAAGATGGCTGTAAACGAATAAGTATTAATACAAAACTATTATCATATCGCAAGCACAACAACAGAATATCCATACCCAACACTTCATCCAGGAGGCGCTCTTCCCTTGACGGATAACAATTTTGTATCAACTGAAAGAACCAAATATAAGATGGTCGGTATAGAACTATTGGCGTTTTTGCTTCATGCTCTTGCCTTGATGATGATGTTCTTATAATATCTGGACATAAAAATTACTTGTATTTTGCATTCATTTTAAAAATATTTACCTCAGATATATCTTCAGGAAACCTTTCCGATGTAAACTGACTAAAGTATTCGACATAGGCAATAACTTGGGCCTGTAAAGAATAAGCAAAAATTAGTGCCTAATGATTTGCAATGTATGTGTGCACATAAATGACCTAAAAATATTCATGCTAACCGCAAAATGAGAAAACAACCATATCACAAATAATTATTGCGAAAGAAGGTGAAGTTGTAGGGTGATTAAGCTAACCTGTCGTTGATGTGCCTCTTGTGGTGGAGGCCATAACAATGATGTATATTGCAGGCCATCCACCCATTTCCTGGAAGGCGCCGACATGTGAACCCTTCGTTTCCCAAGCTTTCCAATGACACAGAAGCTAAAATATCAAAGAGGAAAAAGAAGAATCCCAACAAGAGCTTCCCACATCAGCTTTCTACCATCCAACAACTCCAATGATCAATTCCTATGTTGCTGTCATAGAAGCAGGTTAGCCAGAATTCAGTACTGCCATATCTCACCTTCATTAATGAGAAACGCAGCTCAACAAAATCATTACAAGCAACTCCATCAGCATGCCATTGATTTCAGTTCACAATCACTCCATGCATGACATCAAAATCAAATTAAATTATCAAGAATAATGATAATCACTCGAGGACAAGGTATACGATAAATTGACGACGCTGACAATATTTACCCTCATGCCAAATAAGGGGAAAAAAATTCTATCAGATACAATTAGGCAAAACAAGACAGATCACAAACACACAGTAACAACAACAAAGCTCTTCTATTTGTAAGCAAAGAATAAGACCACCCAAATAATCAAGATAAATCAGAGAAATATGCACAATATTAAGTCTTAGTGCCACCAAACAGGAAATCCAACTTGAAATCTCATACTAGGATGAAATTTCCAAAGACACACATCTGGGCAGTCACCAAAACCACTGTGAATATTACAAACAGCAATCACTAACACAAATACAACCAACTTTGCAGAAACAAGCACCATACCGTTAACAATTAAACACCATGCAACCAGAAAAAAAAAAAAATCTTACATGCCAATAACACCCAAAACCACAAGTTAAAAGGCAAAGAGATTTACACATGAATTCAAGGATGAGGAAAGCAGAGCTGCTGCTGCTAAAAAAATAGAAAGAATCATACATCTCCTTTCCTAAAAAAAAAATACCACCAAAAATTATCTCCTTTCCTAAAAAAAAAAAATAGAAAGAATCATACAGCTCAAAATTAAACACCATCCAACCAGAAAAAAAAAAATCTCACCTTTCAATCACCACCCAGAATCACAAACAAAAAGACAATCAAGGAAGAA
>JAURVB010007207.1:0-10210 GCA_033002965.1 Piper betle
GGTTACTTCGATCTATATTGTTGATCAAACCCTATAGACTAGCTACTTTAGACATGACTTGACTCGATCAAGAAATTTTTGATCTGGTTTTTAGGTGAACCGAAATTGGGGTATCACACGAACTCTGCATGCATTCTATGAGCACCAAGTTTGGTGTCCATCTTAAGCCTCCACGGAGGTTGAGATCCGCTTCCGTAAAGTCTATACACAATAGCCCAATGAGTAACTTCCACATTATAATATCATGATCCGGTCTGTCCCTTCTAGCCGAATTGGGGTGTTACAAAACATAATCTCATCTAATTTGCTTGTTATGAATATAATATAGTTGATATTTGACGAAACATTTAGTGGATTGATTTTGGTTCTATAATCTTTGTTTCGAATATCGTGTAGGGTTTCTTAAACTAAAGAAAACTGACTAAAAGTGAACAAGGCATTTATTTTGGCAACGGGATGCGTTCACATGTAGAAGCTGTTGGGACATGTAGACTTGTTTTAAATTTTGACTTTGTACTTAATCTAGAAAAGGCCTTTTATATTCCAAACATTTCCAAAAACTTAATATCAATTTCAAGATTTGCACTTTTGGGGCATATCTGAAACAAAAGAATCAAAAGACTTATAAATGATGGAATTCTTGAAACTTTTGATTTTTGGGATTTTGATACTAGTGTGGACTGCACTAAAGGAAACCATACCATTATGTCTAAGAAGGGTGTTTGGAGGAGTTATGAGATATTAGAAATTATTTATACAGATATATGTTATATTGATATGGATTTCTATGGTAAAAAATACTTCATCTCATTTATCGACGACTATTCACGATATATAGATCTATACATGTTTAATAATAAGTACGAAGCATTGAATGCTTTTAAAGTTTTTCAAGCGGAAGTAGAGAAATAATGTGATAAACAAATTAAATGGTGCAGCAAAATGAAAAAAATAGAACTCTATTGGATATGGTGAAGAGTATGTTTAGTAACTCCAAACTTCCTCATTCGTTGTGGAGAAAGCTGTCAAAACTAAAATGTATATATTAAATCGGGTTCCTACTAAGGCTGTTTCTAAAATGCCATTTAAGTTATTAAGGTTGGAAACCACGTCTGAAATATATATGCATATCTGGGGTTGTTCCATCGAGGTTAGGGTCAAGAGAGTAAGTTAGACCAAAGGACTATTAGTGGTATTTTATTAGTTATGTCAAGAGGTACAAGGGTATAGATTTTATTAACCATTGAATATCACTACAATTTTGGAATCGAGAAATACTAAATTTCTTGAAAGTGACTTGATTAGTGGGAGTGATCTACATTGAAAGCTAGTTTTCGATGATGTTTATATTGAAAGTTTTCTAAGATTAGAAAGTAGAATACTATTTATCACTGACATACATTCTATTTATCACTGACATACTATTTAAATTCTCGTTGAATAATGAGATAGGTTATAATAATTTAATCTCTTAGATATATAAACTATAATTGAGACCGATTCAATCTGATTCACTGACTCCCTCGAAAACCGATTCCGATTCTGATTCCGATTTTTGCTCTTGGATATAAACTCTGATTGACTTTAAATATAGATCCTCATTGAATAAGAAGATAAATTACAATAATTTGATTTTTTTTATTATATTATTTTTTAAGACAAGTAGACTAAATATTATTAGTAAAAAGATAGTCATTAAGGTTGGCCAAGTTTGTACCTGTGACCCTATCCAATGGGAGGTATTTTAATTATTAGTTTTTTTGTAAGAAGTTAGAAATTGAGGTTAAAAAGGTTCAAATATGTGACCATGTGGGAAATGTTTTATTATTATTATTTATTGGAGTGGTTAAATTTCTTACTTTTAATCATAGATGGAAAAATCGGCCGATTCCACTCGGAATCGACCGATTTAAATCGGATCGAGCGCTATCCGATTGAAAATTGGCGTCGAATCGAGTATGGAATAGGTTTTGGCTAAATTACTAAAATGCACTTGGTTTTATATTAAATAAATTATTTACGCATAGTTAAAATGGGAATTAAATGTTTACAATGATAAAAATACCCCTTACTCTCCCTCCGCCGCTCGCTGCCACCCCTTCCCACTAGCCGTCTGCCTCCGCTATGCCCTCCGCTGTAGTCCCTTGCCTTCGCCCTCCCGCCGTTAGTTTGCTGCCACCCATGCACGTGGGACTGTCGGGGTCGACAGGAAGTGGGGCAGAGGCGCAAAGAGGGGGGACGGGGTGGGGCCGGTGGAGGGAGGCAGGGTGGGGCAAGGCCGGCGGGGGGACGGATCGAGGCAATGGGAAGGGGGTGGCGGGGCAAAGGTGTGAGGTGGGGGGACGGGGCGGGGCCGGCGGGGGTGGCGGGGTAGGGCAGAGGCACGAGGAGGGGGGACAGGGCTGGGAGACGCCGGCAAGGGGAGGCCGGGCGGGGCGGCGCCGACAGGGGAGGAGGGGCAGGGCGGGGCAGGTTGACAATGGCAGCGACAGGGGTGAAGGAGCGGGGTCGGGGTGGCATTCTTGTAGTTAAAAGTTGACTCGACTCCAACTCAACTATGTGACCTTGTGGAAAATGATTTATTATTATTATTTATTGGAGTGGTTAAATTTCTTACTTTTAATCATAGATGGAAAAATCGGTCAATTCCACTCTGAATCGACTGATTTAAATCGGATCGAGCGCGATCTGATTGAAAATTGGTGTCGAATTGGGTATGGAATAGGTTTTGGGTAAATTAATAAAATACGCTTGGTTTTATATTAAATAAATTATTTACCCACGGTCAGAATGGGAATTAAATATTTACAATGATGGAAATACCCTTTACTCTCCCTTCGCCCTCGTCGCCGCCCCTTCCCTTTGTCTGTCTGCCTTCGCCACTCCCTCCGCCGTCGCCTCTTGCCTCCGCCCCCTCCCTCCGTTAGCTTGCGGCCATCCATGCACCTGGGATAGTCGGGGCCGACGAGAATGGGGTGGTGGGGCGGGCTAGAGGTGCAAGGAGGGGGGACGGGGTGGGGCTGGCGGGGGGATGGGTTGGAGCAATGGGAAGGGGGTGGCAGGGCTGGGCAGAGGCGCGAGGAGGGGGAACGGGGCGGGATAGGCTGAGCAGGCCTGACGGGGGAGACCGAGCAGGGCAGGGCCGGGGGGAGGTGGGCCGGGGAGTGGCGGGGCCGGCGGGGCAGGTTGACGGTGGCGGCGGTGTCAGGGGTGAAGGAGCGGGGTCGGGGGTGGCATTCTCGTAATTAAAAGTTAACTCAACTCCAACTAGAATAAAAAATAATAACCAATTCCAAATAATTTAAAAAAAGTCCAAAATATATAAAAGAAAATATCATTATATCGAAACGACATCAATACCTAATTTTTATATATTTATGTTATAAATTGTCAAATTATTATATATGACTGATTAGACTGGTTTGGACTGATTCAACTGAACTGATTCAATCTGATTCAATGACTCCCTCGAAAATAGATTCCGATTCGGATTCTGATTTTTGCTCTTAGATATAAACTCTTATTGACTTTAAATATAGATCCTAATTGAATAAGAAGATAAATTACAATAATTTGAATTTTTTATTATATTATTTTTTTAAGACAAGTAGACTAAATATTGTTAGTAAAAAGTTAGAAATTAAGGTTGGCCAAGTTTGTACTTGTGGCCCAATCCAGTTCAAGGTATTTTAATTATTAGTTTTTTTATAAGAAGTTAGAAATTGAGGTTAAAAAGGTTCAAATATGTGACCATGTGGGAAATGTTTTATTATTATTATTTATTGGAGTGGTTAAATTTCTTACTTTTAATCATATATGGAAAAATTGGTCAATTTCACTCGAAATCGGCCGATTTAAATCAGATCGAGTGCGATCCGATTGAAAATTGGCGTCGAATCGAGTATGGAATAGGTTTTGTGTAAATTACTAAAATACCCTTAGTTTTATATCAAATAAATTATTTACGCATGGTCAAAATGGGAATTAAATGTTTACAATGACGAAAATACCCCTTACTCTCCCTCCACTGCTCCCTTCCCTCTTGCCGTCTACCTCTGCCACTCCCTCTGTCGTCACCCCTTGCCTCCGCACTCCCTCCGTTAGTTTGTTGCCCCCCATGCGCATGGGACAGTCAGGGGCGACGGGAAAGGGGTGGCGGGCCGGGGCAGAGGCGCAAGGAGGGGGGATGGGGCGGGGCTAGTGGGGGTAGGTAGGGCGGGGCGAGGCTAGCGGGGGGACTGGTCAGGGCAATGGGAAAGTGGTGGTGGGGTGGGGTAGAGGCGCGAGGAGGGGGGACAGGGTGGAGCCGGGGGGAGGTGGGGCCGGGTGGGGCAGCTGGGGGGAGGCGGGGCTGGGCAGGGCCGACGGGGGAGGCGGGGCAGGGCAAGTTGCCGGCAGCGGCCGCATGGGTGAAGGAGCGGGGTCTGGGGTGGCATTCTCGTAATTAAAAGTGGACCCGATTCCGACTCGAGTAAAAAATAATAACTAATTCCAAATAATTTAAAAAAAATCCAAAAATATGAAAAAAAATATCATAAAATATAATACACACAATAATATCAAAATGACATCAATGCCTAATTTTTATATATTTATGTTATGAATTGTTAAATTATTATATATAATTGATTAGAGCGATTTGGACCGATTCAACTGAACTGATTCTTGACCGATTTGGACGGGATTCGATTTAATTTAGTGACTCCCTCGAAAATTGATTCCGATTTTGATTTTTGCTCTTAGATATAAACTCTGATTGACTTTAAATATAGATCCTAATTGAATAAGAAGATAAATTATAATAATTTGATTTTTTATTATATTATTTTTTTAAGACAAGTAGGCTTAATATTAATAGTAAAAAGATAGAAATTAAGGTTGGCCAAGTTTGTACCTTGTGGCCTTATCCAGTGGGAGGTATTTTAATTATTAGTTTTTTTTATAAGAAGTTAGAAATTGAAGTTAAAAAGGTTCAAATATTAACCCTGTGGGAAATGTTTTATTATTATTATTTATTGGAGTGGTTAAATTTCTACTTTTAATCACCATTTAGTCTGATTTCCTTTTTATTAATAAAAGTAGAAATAGTGTAAAATTCATCTATTAATTGTCTCATCGATTGGCCCCCGAGCTTAAGTAGGAAAAGCAATTGAACATCATGATCATGGCCTTCTATCCTTCAGCCGCACCCAATCATGATCATGACCCCGCGAATGGCCTTGGCCGCCATGCCAATGCCACCGCCACCGGCCACCACCGATCGAATTCCGCGGACCACCTCGCCACAATTCGTCTCAACAGTGTCGTTGAAGTAGCCTTGCAGCCGACGCTCCACCTGGAGGTAGTTCCAAATACTTATCCTGTGTGCCACATCAAAGCTGGACACCCAGCTTTGTCTACCTTATACCACTCATCTAAATGGTTCCACAGGTCCATCCAGCCTGGTTCCAAGCTCAAGAGCGAGTCGCCAAGCTAGTTCTGCCAGGGCCTGGCAGGAGGAGCCGGGAGGCCGGGGTGAGCGAGTATGCACCATTCTTGTCTACTGCAAAGATGTCAGAGTCAGTGAGTAGGCTCATGAGGAGGCGGAGGGGGTCGGCCGTGGTGGTGGGGATGGGGACGGCGGGCATGAGCACATGGTTGTGGATGATCTCCAGCATGCAGAGTCGGATGGCGCACTTGAGAGCCATGGATTTGACAAAGGTGTAGATGTTGCTCCATAGCAGGGACTGCGCCTACCATGTCTCCACCTTGTTGATCACTCACTCATTGCTCTTCATATGACCCATTTCTTGCTGATATCAAATATATCTTTCAAAGTTGTTGCCGTATGAAGGAGGTAGATGAGTGGTAATTGTTAAGTTTATCCCACATCTGTATGTTGGTGTCTTATATATAACATAATGAGAAAGTCTTATTCCTTTAGCTAAATTTTTTATTAATAGAAGCTCGTGATAGTTATTGAGAGTTTCCTTTGGGTGTTATAAGTTACTTTTTAAGGGCTGAAAAGGCCCAACAATATTTATATACACAAAAGTGAGCCTAAGTTCATGTAGAATGTGCAATAATTTCATCAGCCCATGTATATGTATTCATGTAAGCCACTCCTTTACATGTGTCTGCCCTTAGTTATGTTAGGATAATTTACATATTTTAAAAATGTGTTTTTATGTAATTTCATTGGCTACCATTGGGAATCAAAGGATTGACCTACGATATACAATATAGTCTCTGCTAGTCGTCGTGGAATATCAATCTGTAGGAGTCTTCCGTTGCAAGTTACTTTATCTACTTTTTTTAATAAAAGTCTAACTCATTATTGGCATAAGATTAAAAGTAGGAGAATCGAAAAATCAATATAAAAGAAAATTCTAAAAATACAATTAAAATACCTCTTGAAGAGGGTCCCAAGTTCGAATCTCGCTAACATTAATTTCTTAAAAAATAATAACAATAAAACTCATCACGGTAAAAGGTCACGGGTTAGAATCCGGCTAACCTCAATTTCTAATTTCCTACTAATTACAATTTGTCTAATTATCTTGAAAAACTATAATAAAAATATTATATAATATTCATCTTTCTATACAAATAAGATATATATTTAATGTCAATCACAATGTATATCTAAGATATTAAATTATTACATTCTATCTCATTATTTAATGAGAGTATATATATATATATATATATATATATATATATAAAATTAAAATTTGTTCGGGATAGGTCACAATATTATTATTATAAGTGGCGTAATTATTAGGAATGCCACGCAAGGGACCAACATGGTGGCACACACCGAAGAGAGGGCAAAATAGGCAAAAGAAGAAAAATGGAGGGCATCATAGAGAAAAGAGTTTTTTACCAAAAAAAGGGAGACAGTTTTTCATATTTCATAATGGTGGGAGAATTAAACCAAATTCTTACAAAAGGAAAAATTAATAAAAATATCCAATTAACCAAAAAAAATGATCTTTTTTAAGGGACGACCGGTGTAGCCCCAAGTGGGCGGCGACGACCATGGGCTAGCTGGATTTGGCCACCCATCGTCAGGGTTGGCTGCCCACCCACCCATCATGGACAAGGGCAGCCATATCTAGCTGCCCCATTATCGTGGGTGGCCAGATCTTTGCCCACTTGAGGCGGCGCCATCCACTTCTTAATTTTTTTCCAGTTTTTTTGTTGTTTTTATTTGAGAGTAATTTGAGTATTTTGATTAAATTTTCCCTTTCATGGTAATTTATTTTAATTCTCCCACCTTCACTATTGTAAAATTATCTCCCTTTTGTTAATATTTGTTATTATAAATATTAATGATATATAGCTCATTGTCACACTCGAAATACTAAAAGAATATTGGAATACAAATAGTGATGATTGTTTGTTATTCCATAAAAGATGAAAGGCTCCAAACCATCTCTATAAAGAGAAACTCATTTGCCTTATTTTAAAAGCAAGGCCAAGATAAGAAAAGACAAGATGTGAGGGATAAAAAGGGATATAAAGATAAGAAAAGTGAAATCTATTATTCACCAATTTAATCTTATATAGAGTATTGAGAGAGAGAAATCTTAATATAGGTTGGGTGAGTAATCTTTTTGTACATCTCTATATGTTTGACGGCTGTAATCTTTGGTTGAAGTAGAAAATTGCTCGTTGTTGTCCCGTAGTTTTTGAATCTCTAGAAGATGAGGGCTTTCCACGTTATATCTCTGTTTTTTTGTGGATTTGTTTTATCTTATTTCTTAGGCATTATTTTTTCATATCTTAGTATTCGCTATTATTGATCTTCCAACTTTTGGGGATTTTTTTCAACAACTTTTTCTGATAAAAAGTTATAGAGAAAAAAATGGCTTTCCCTTGTGTGCATCCCCTGTACATCCTATCTCTCGGCGTTCTCAAAAGCCAAGCATCATAAAGTGACCTAATTGGCTCATTCATAACTAGATGATCACATTAATTAATTCCCCGCAAAATCATCCAAATCTATAACAATGTAAATCATTCCAACGTGATTAGGTGTGCAAATAAGCGACGGGGGTAAATATTTGCCTTAGAATCGAGGGCTCATATTGTCATTTTGTTTAGAGAAGTTTTTCATGATATTGTCAAGTGTGATATAAGATAGCAGCAATATATATTAACCTATATTATTATGTAATGTATGCAAATAGTGCGTTGGTCAATTCAAAATTGGCAACTTTTCTCAATGTCTATGATTAACTTTTGCATAATTATAAGGGTATGGATGTTGGGCGTGACTAGAAATTTCTCCCACGTGAGAGGCATGTTTGACACGCCCATGCCTTGAAAGAAAATGTCTTTGATAGATGGGTTAATTTCCACTAGAAGATGATAATGGTAAAAGTTAATATTTAAGAACCCAAAATTAATCTTGGATTTAATATCTATTCTCATAAGATATGATATATTATTAGAGATATTCATATCATCTTCAATTTAAGTTAACCATTATGAAGAGTTGATTAATTAGTTCTATCTATTTTCACTTAGATGGTGAGGTCATTATAGATGGTGTCATGAGACAACATTAGTTGGTGGGATGGACTAGGTTAGACTTTGATTAGGTTTATAAGTTGGGGGAAAAGTTTAATGATAAAATTTTATAAAGTGGGTAAATTATAAGAACTCTAAAAAATAATCTCACATCTAATATTTATTGGGGCTAAATTTGATATATTGTTGGGCATAAGCTTATGCATACGATGTTTAATTTGAATTAGCCATTTTGAAAGAATTATTTAAGCTCATTAATTTATACTCGAATCGGATCGTTACATAATTAATTATAAAATGAGACATGCACCAATGGATGCTTTTGCTTCAAATGATATAATAGGAGATTTCTAACCGCCCCTTATTGGAGTAAGTTCGGTTGGTATATATAGACGCAAACGTTTGTGTCTGCATGCGAGTCTTTTTCATTTAGAAAAGAAGTTTACTGAGTACTTTCTTCGGCTAACACTGACATTTTTGAAATTTTACATGCTATTGATCAGCATTCAATGTATAGTAGAATTCAAATATCAAATCAAGAAAAAGAATGGTTCAAATACTAGTAAGCAGCATTTTATCTTCTCTCGTTGACGGCAATTACTAATTCTTTATATATGGAGAGGATTCGTACAAAAGTCAGGTTAAAAAATAAAATGGTTTTTTGGTAGTCAAAAGAAAAATAAAATTAAATGGATATCTTTGTCTGAGTTAAAGAAAAATACGATGTATAACGTCCTTTTTTCCAAAGGAAAATTTCTGTTTTTTGTTTCTTTGAAAAAAGGCACATGTATGTTGAATTTGCATGGAACAGATAACACAAGTGGAAAAAAATTACAAGTTGTGTCATTGAGGGTGCTTTTTTCCATGGTTAGTTAGAAGTCCAAGTCATGCACGTTGCTAAGAAAGTCGGAGGATTAGATGTAAAAAGTTGAAATTAGTAGAAAGGACAAACATTCCACTGTTCAACATTTGAATATTCCAACTAATTAATTGGAATGGAGACATGTGGAGCTAAAAGTATATAAAGCTGAATACTTGGTAAATAAAAAAGCTTTTTAGCATTGCAAATTGAGGGTTCGATTCTAATGGTTCAAATACTAGTAAGCAGTATTTTATCTTCTCTCGTTAACGAAAATTACGAATTCTTTATATATGGAGAGTATTAGTACAAAAATCAAGTTAAAAAATAAGATGGTTTTTTCTTAGTCAAAAGAAAAATTAAATTAAATTGTAACATCCCTCAACTTAGTCCCACATCTAATACCTACTGGGAGAAGATCCTGTTTATAAGTGGGAATGGACTATAAATCTTTAACTTTCGGGGTACCTATTTTAAAGAAATGACTTGGCCCATTACGTTACACTTTGGGCCGGGTCGTTACAAATGGTATCAGAGCCGACCTGGTTCCGTGTTAGATGGTAGGCTGGATTAGAAACGTTGGTTAGGCTGCCGGTCACGGGCCAGAAAGGTCGTGGGCTGGGCTAGCAACAGGCCAAGAATATGCATTTCGGGGATAAAATTTCTCTAAGGTGGGTGGATTGTGAGATCCCTCAACTTAGTCCCACATCTAATACCTACTGGGAGAAGATCATGTTTATAAATGGGAATGGACTATAAATCTTTAACTTTCGGGGTACCCATTTTAAAGAAATGATTTAGCCCATTACGTTGCACTTTGGGCTGGGTCGTTAC
>JAURVB010007208.1:0-56764 GCA_033002965.1 Piper betle
TAGAAGCCTCACATCTCAAAAAGATGGAAGATCAGCTTGCTGTCAGAACAACTTCAACACAAAAGGAAGTCAAGTCAAAGATCTCAAAAATAAGACTTCGCTTGATGTGCAGCTTTGGCGGAAAGATAGTAATCCAGGGAAGGAAGCAACACTACTTTGGAGGAGACACACGACTGGTTGTACTGGAGCATGATTGTTCTTATTCAAGTCTTGTCGCCCAAATCAGGGGTACATGTTCTACCAGCATCCCTTTGGTGATTAAGTGTCAGCTACCCGGTGAAAGCTTCAATTACCTTATCACAATCGCCAATGATGAAGACTTGGTAAATGTAATCAAAGAACAAGAGCAGTTCAACACAAGTCATGAATCAACATCTCGTCTCCACTTCTTCGTGTCACCAAAGATGTCAAGATCGCAATCCAACCAGACATGGGACAAGAAGTTGGGGGCTTCAATCAAAATCACTGCTGCTAGAAGGTTTAAAAGAGAAGCAGCCAACAACTCAACAAATAGTAGGAGGCATCATAAAAGATCAAGGTCACCTCCATACTATGGGCAGAAGAAGTTTGATGCCCTAAGGAAAAATCCACAAAAAGAAATTTGGATTTGGAGGCCACGAGTGTCGAGTGAGAGAGTCACTCCTCAAGATCAAAATGATGGTCAATGGCCACACTATAACCCACGAGGAGTCACCTTAGGCTAAATTATGAGAAAAAAAAAGAATGAAAAATGAATAAAAATGTTTTGCCGATTCTTCTTTCTCAGATTGCGAAAAATCGGCAAGGGGGCTGATGTTCGTCCAAATTTTTCACCGCACCCCTCGGCTCAATCATGATGGTTAACCCAGCCAGTCGTGGTTGAACCCGTGGTTATGCCTAATTTAATAGAAATAAGATACGTGAGATTTATTCGGAAGGAGGGAAAGGGGTGGAAGCCGGAACACCAAGCACCAAGGGGTGGAAGCCGGAACACCAAGCACCAAGGGGTGGAAGCCGGAACACCAAGCACCAAGGGGTGCATGTGTTGGCGTGCAGCACTTCAGCCGGGTGTCTATATAAGGAGATGTTATCCTTGTGTAGAGGGGGAGAAAAATAAAATCAGATCAAAAGTGATCAAGTGTGGGTGAGTGCCTCCCTGCGTGGAGATGTGAGGTAGTGTCGGGTAAGGGGGATTGCCGGTGTGTGGCTGCAACCAGCCTTGGTCGGGGCCAAGTGCTGGGCACACCCGGTAAGCTGTCGGTGCAGCGTTGTCCACCTGTGACCGAACCATCCAGTTCTATTCTAGCAGCCTCGAGCCTGCGTGCCGAGTGCTGGGGAAGTCCTGTCGAGTGTGTGTGTCGCAATGGCCATCCCACCGAGTGCATAAGAATTGTCTAAGTGTTATTGGATACTTGTGACTCTTTAGTCTCATCCCGCTGTCTCTTTGCGCGGCAAGGGCGCCTCGGTCCCACCGAACCCTTCCAACCCGACGCGGGAACACTCTAACCCGCACCAGCGGACGAACCCGCGCCCGAACATCATTATAAGGTTGGTTTTGTTAAATTTTGAGTAACACCTTGTCAGTAAGGCCCACAATATCATTAAACATGGCGGGTCCTTACAACGGGTAAACATGAGTAAATATCAACATATACTCATGTTAATAAACATATATATATATATAGTAATAATAATTCAATAAATTAATAAATAGTTAATACTCATTAATCATGAACATTAATAATATCATAGTTATACAATACAAGAATAAATAATTAAATACAAATGCATAATAACATACACGCGAACAAACAAATAGAAAAATAAATAAGTAAATGTAATTTAGTAAACATAAATAAGACTAATATTAATAAGAAAATATATCATTATTAATAATAAATAATAAATATATAAATGACAAATATTAATTTATTATGAAGAATATTAATAATAATATCGAATATACGAACATATGACAAATACGTATAAATAATAACATGAGTAAGAAATAATTAATGGTCAATTAATTAATTAAATTAAATTAAATAAACATGAAGAAAAATCATATCTATGAATAAATACATTATCAATAACCATAATCAGTCACATAATCATTCATCCTAGTCAAAAAATATATAAATAACAAGAAATGAATAATCATGAATAAGTAAATGAATAAATAATATAATTAATAAATAAAAAAATACTCATAACATCCATACATGCTAAATAATATAAATATACATCTAAACTATTCTAAGGAGTCTCGAATTATTGAAATCAATTGAGAAACGCCTAAACAACTTAGTCTGGGTTAAATCAAGTGCTGGGCTGGGTTGGTTGGGCTAGTCTCGACTGATGGACATGGGCATGGACATGGAGACAGACACGGGCATGGACTGGCGGACTTAGGCACAACCAAGCGGACATGAACGTGGGTAGGAGGACGCTACGTGGGCAAATGGATCGGATTGGGCGGCAACTCCCCGTCGCCGAAAAACGCCGACGGTGACACTGATGGGGTTGCCGCCGATTGGGATCGACGACCCATGCAACGAGGAGTATGATGGTGATGGTGATCGGTGGATTCTGGCGGTTGGCTGGCCAGAAAATAGCTAGAAAGATGTGGAAATAGCCACGGGTACGACAGCATTGCTTGCGAGGAACGTAGTTGCGGCGGTGGTCATTGGTGGTCTCAAAATGGAGATCTCAGCAAGATGAAGTTGTGTAGGCAATCAGATTAACTGGAAGTGGCTTGCCTGCACTAGAAAATGGCCCGAAAGGGTGGCAGCGACGGCAGAAATCACCATCAAAAACTCCCTCGCCGGCGGCGACTGGGGTGGCGCCGATGGTTGTGAGTGGTATGAATGGAAAGCTAGTCGTGAGGCGGTCATGTGGGTGTCGATCCAGTAGCTAGGGGCGAGGCATAGACTTGCTATTAGCGCTAAGGTTGTAAATTCTGAAATTGTGGAAAATCTCTTCAAAAATAAGATGGTAAAGCCAGGGCTGACGGGGACAGCTCAGATCTTGCCAGGTGACACGATCTGAATGTGTGACAGCTCATGGCCTAGTGGAGCCCATCTATGGATGTATGTAATATACATATGGATGGAAAGTTTGGATCAAGACTATCCAAAGTCAAATTGACTAGAGTCCTAAAAGTGACTCTATAGTGGGAAACGAGGCAAGAAGGCTAAATGGGCCTCTAACCCTAAACTCAATCAACTTGGGTCGATAGAGGTACAATCTGGTGATCTGAAATCTCTATCCTGCATGCAAATGAAAGACCCTAAAAATCCCAAACATATACTAAATGCTACAATGGCTTAGATCTAGTCTTAAAACCCTGGTTAACCAATAAAAAAAATTTATTTGTTTACCTCGTGTATACACTGATAAATCATGCTCTACTATATCATAATTGAATCTATCATCTACATGTTAGGCATACTCAGCTGCTATAACATACTCATATGACCATCTAGGCCCCATATTCATATTCTGAAAATTGGTTTGGCTCGAGCTAACTCGAACTAACTTGAGACTGGCCCAAACTGGGCAACCTACAAGCAGGTAAAACACTAACCCGAAACTGGGGTTTTAAATATACGGGTGTGTCGAGTGGTGGATTATCGCATCCCACTCCACATGGACCAATTAGTCATATGAATTTTCAGATTAATAACCCCCAAGGATGAGATCCCTCAAACTTGTTTTTGAAATCTTAGATCATGATCATGATGCCTTCAGGCCTACAATATTGAAATCCCTACCCAGACCTATGCACATATAGTTTTATCTATGTTTTCCAATGAGATGTGAGGCAAGGGAAAGTCGACTCGTGTGAACCGCAAGTGGGCACATGCCAGTCAAAGCGGGCTTTAGACTAGTAAGCAGTTCGTTCCATTCCCGAGGGATCCTAACAACTCCACTTTTGAGTTCCTAAAATCCAGAGAAGTGTGGAGGATTATTGGTACTACAATGCAGCATTTGTCTAGACTTATGGATTTAAAGGGTACTGGAGTGCATGCCTGAATACTCTGCTTCTCTGGTCAAGGACACGAGTGCATGGAGAATGTAGAGGGTTGAACGAAAAACTGATTTTTCGTGCGCAAGGGATAGTTTTTAAATTTACCAAGGCATGAGATGAGTCAAAATGGGACGCTATCAAGCCAAGGCTGAAGGTTCCTAATTAGCGCCCTTATGAGAGATTTTATGAAGTATATATTTCATTTAACAAGAGAGTCAGCTATCTTGTGCCAATTTGATTATTAGTTATTTGTGGCCTAGTATCACTCATTATTGACGTTTTTGTATTATATATGTAACTGAGAATCTACATGATTGAGCATTGTCGGGACTACGAAGGAGTAGCGATGTACCATGTACACATGTGCCTACCAAATAGAATGGAAATTGTGGTGTGATGAACTATTGCGAATAATTGTGAATTAAATGCTATAACGTGTTATTTCAGGAATTGTTGTGTGAAAATGTGAAATGAATGGTGAATGGTAGTTATAATGAGCAGAACTAGTAGAATGATCAAATGGGTAGAGAGTCGCACAACAACATAAAAATTGATATGATGTCATTATGTGAGAAAAGAAAATATTTTGATAATGTTTTAAGTTTTTATCATTATATATATATATATATATATATATATATAATTTATTGTTGACATAGTGGTTCCTATTACACTTTTATGAGAGACTCTGTCCATGTTTTTATCAAATTATTATTTTTAAAATTTTCAAGTGTTTGTTTTGTTTTGAATATGATTTTATATTATAGCATTTACTTAGAACAACATTATAACCTAAGCATCTCATCTATGCATTATATGTTCGCATCACTATCTTCAGACGCCGAAATTAGATCCGGGTCGGTTTAACTGAATTAAGTAGATTAGCGAATGGTTCGGTTACCAATAGCATTTTTGGTTTAGCTTGCGGGTGAACTGAATCGAAGTGTTGCAGTCTTGGTATCAAAGCTAACCTTTGGTTGATTAAGATGGTCGATGTATTACAAGTTACATGTATGCAAAAGATGCTCCAAGTTGTGCCAACAATTATATTTTTGTCTTATTGTTATTGTTTGTAAATTCTCTTACCAATCATTGGTGTGACAGGGTGTTCACATTAGAGCAGGGATTACTTGCAAGATGATGAGACAGACTCGTAGGCCGCACAGGAGGGCTTCATCCCTTCCATTGCCCAGACAAGACAGTCCCAACCATGGTCACAGTGATATAGCATCTAGCTGGCCGAGGACTACCTTGCCACTAAGAGAGGCCACTGTGCTAGTCTCAGCTAGTTGATGCGGTAACAGTCATCACTGTGATAGTCACCGCAGTAGCAATAGTCGACATGAGAGCGATGCAGATATTGCCAGATTGGCTGAGGCTCAGATATAGATGCATCAAAACCAAGAGGAATTCAAGAGCTCTCAGTAGCTAGAGCTGAGAAGAAACCATGGGCCCCCCACCGCCTCCGCCCCCTGCTCCACCACTATAACAGAGGACTACTCTAACAATGACTCCTCTATTTGCCCCATTTTAGGCAAAAATGGGCCCATATGTCAGTGGATCGGTAGTAGTAGGTAGCGGGCAAACTGCAGGTGGAAGTGGACCTGCATGATTTGACAGAGCAAGCATGTACATGGCCATAGTTTATGCAATATGAGCTAGGCGAAGGATCTAACTAATTACTTGAGGCAAGGAATTTGGAATTGTGGCAATATGAAAAGTTCATGAAGAATGGTGGACAACCATTCTTTGGAAAGTTGGATGCAGAAAATGAATTCTTGTGGATATCATCATTCATAGGAGTGTTTGGTAGTATAGAATGCCCAATGGAGTACAGGGTATGCATCATTACAGGGGCATTCCAAGATGAAGCTAAAAGATGGTAGATTCAGTGCAAAATTCCACATTTGCCCACCGACAACCTTAGGACATCTCCTGGGAAGAGTTGAGAATGGAATTTGATGGAATGTACTTTTCGCCAGATGCCAGGAAGAGAAAGGAGCAGGATTTCCAGACACTAAAGGTGGGTCCTATGAGAGTGGTGTTAGACTAGATGTAGAGCCCTAGAATGATTTGTGCTAGATTTGGTTCCCACCGAAAGAAGGAGAATAAAGCGTTTTTACAAGGGTGGGTCTCCATCATGAGATCCAGTTGAATAGAAAGTTTGTCACTTTTGGCAATGTAGTGAGAGCTGCAAGTGAGGCAGAGCAAGTTATAGCTACTCGACCTCATTGAGACTTTGACCAGAGGTAGTAGCATCTAAGGCCATATCAGCCAGAGTAGGCAGTGTAACAGAGACGTCGAACATATGCATCAATTGGAATGAGGGTTGTGGATGACTAGGTTCAGGACAACAGATCACCTTTTTATCAGATTCACAAACATCATCACGAAGGTGAGTGCAGAGCTGGCACTAATGCATGTTACGATTGCAGTCAGCCAAGACATAGAGCCGCCAAGTGAGGGCAGGCACTAACACATGTTACCATTGGGGTCAGCTAGGACATAGATCAACCGAGTGTAGAGTATGCACTAACGCATGTTATAGTTGTGGTCAACCAGGGCATAGAGTCACAACTTGTCCAATTAGCCAGCACCAGCAGTTGACACACCCAGTGCCTCATCCGAGACTTACAATTCTAGCTCCCTAGCATTAGCAATACCAAAGAAGCCAACAAGGCCAAGGTCAGTGCCAGAGAAGTGGAGACCAACAGCCACCTAGATAGTAGGGGACAATACTAGAGAGGGTACATGGCTACAAGGCAGACCAGACCGTAGTGGGGTAGGTAGTCAGGCCCAGAAGCGGAGACCAACAACCACCTAGACAGCAATAGAGGGGACAATACTAGAGAGGGAACACTGCTGCAAGGTAGACCAGACCGTAGTGAGGTAGGTAGCAAACACTACCAACACAGGATCAGAGGGACCAGAATCAGGCAATACCACTAATAGCACCTACTGCCCCACCACGCCAACAACCAGTGAGGATGTACTCAACCACAGTGGCAAAGGCATGACAATCATGGCAAGTACACTTCTCGCAGGCTTTGTACTTTCACCAGTCATATTCAATTTTGGCTGCATACACTCATTTATTTCATGTGCGCACACAAGTAGAATTGGATGTAAGATAGAAGAGTTAGGGCATTCACTATTAGTGTCCACTCTTTCCAGTAGTCTGATAGCTATGGGCAAGTGTGTGTGAAATGTCCTTGTTGAGAATCAATAGTGACAACTTATACCTGTTTTGATATTGTTCAAGCTACAAGAATTTGATGTGATATTTGGAATGAACTAGAAGTCCAAATAGGAGCCATGCTAGTTTGCCGAAGAAAGATGGTGACTTTCTGCCATGAAAGATGCCGCTTTTTTCCAAGGTCAGAGCAGAGATAGAGAAAAAGGATGGATGTCCTATCAAAATGCAATGAGATAGCTAGATGCAGCCAATGAGCTAATAATGGCAGCATAAGTTTTGGCCGAGCAGAGCGGTTCAGGAGACATACCGAACATTGAGTAGATTCCAGTGGTCAAAGAATTTACAGACGTATTTCTATATGAGATTACTGAATTGCCACCAGTTAGAGATGTAGACTTTGCCATTGAGTTGATGCTAGACACAATACTAATCTCTAGAGATCCAAATAGAATGGTACCTCTTGAGCTCAAGGAATAGTTGTAGACACTATTGGATCCAGGATTCATCAAATTTAGTGTCTCTCTATACGGTGCACCAGTGCTATTTGCGAGGGAGAAGGATAGAAGCATGTGTTTATGCATCGATTAGAGAATGCCAAACTATGTAACTATTAAGAACAGATACCTCTTCCTTGCATCACTGATCTATTCAACTAGTTGAGTTCATCAGTCGTGTTCTCAAAGATCGATTTGAGGTCAAGATACTAACAATTGAAGATTAGGGCAGAAGACATCCCTAAGAATTCATCCAAGACCAGATATGGCCACTTCGAGTTTTTGGTCTTTCCTTTTGGATTGACTAATGCTCCAACAGCCTTTTGGATTGACTAATGCTCCACTAGAATTTATGGACTTGATTAACAGAGTGTTCAATCTATATTTTGACCAGTTTGTGATTGTCTTTGTAAACATCAAACTAGTATACTCTTTGTTCAGGGAAGAGAATGAGCAACATCTAAGGATTATGTTGCAAACACTGAGAGAGCACATATTGTACAAGAAGTTTTCAAAGTGCGATTTTTGACTAGCGGTGGTGAACTTTCATGGCCATATCATGTCAGTAGTAGGTATCTCAGTAGATCTAACCAAGATAGAAGTAATAGTACAATGGGAATAGCCAAATATACCTACAAAGGTTTGGAATTTCCTACGCGTAGCTGGATAGTGTAGACGGTTCGTTCAGGGTTTCTCTTTGATAACAACCCCTCTTACATGGTTGACTAGGAAGGAGGAGTAATTCACATGGACATATGAATGTGAGCAAAGTTTCAGTATGTTGAAGGAGAGGTTCACTTTGGTGCCTATCCTCACATTGTTAGAAGGACACGAAGATTTTGTAGTTTACACAAATGCCTTAGGAATTGATCTAGGTTGTGTTTTGATGTAGAAGGATAAGATTATAGCCTATCATTTTCATCAACTCAAGGTGCATGAGCATAACTATCCTACACACAACCTAGAGCTCACAATAGTCACATTTGCTCTCAGAATATGAAGGCATTATTTGTATGAAACATCTTTCAAACTGATCACTAGAGTCTGAAACATATCTTCACGCATAAGGATTTGAATAAGAGATAGAGATGATGGTTAGAGCTGTTATCAGACTATGAAATTGATACAACATACCACGAGGGCAAAGCAAATGTGGTAGCAGATCCCTTGAGCAAGAAGCTAGTACCATGCTCTGCAAGATTGGTAACAGTATCAGTGACTTGGTATGCTACATGCCAGTTGAATGATGGCATGATTGACCATTCAGCCAGTGTGCTTGAACATATCATGGTTACACAGGAGGCAGATAAATAGTTGAGGCAGTGGTTGAAAGAGGGAACAACCAGGAATTGTCAGAGATGTAAATGGGTTAGTCAAACTGAGAGGTCAACTATTTTTTTCCAAATGTTCTCAAGTATCCCTGACTTCGAAGTACAATTCTTTGTGAGGTTCACATGTCGAGATGCTCAGTGCATCTAGGTGGACTGAAGATGTACCACGATGTTTGACAAACTTATTGGTGGTCATGAATGAAGACATAGAGGTATACGACACAATCATTAGATGTTTGGTGTGCCAGCAAGTGAATGTTAAGCACATCTGTCTAAGTGGAACACTACAACAATTGGAAACCTTATAGTCGAAGTGGGAGAGCATAGCATACTACTTTGTAGTTGGTTTCCCTAGGACCCGCCAATAGAAGGATGTTATCTGGGTCATAGTAGATTGACTCACAAAGAGTGCACACTTCATACCAATTAAAGATGGATTACCCATTAACCACTTTGGCCATGTTGTATAGAGATCAGATAGAATGACTACATGGAGTACCACAGGAGATCATTTTAGACAGGGATCTAAAATTCACATCTCAATTTTGGAAAGCTTTTTAGACAACTATGAGCATAGAGTCGAGATTTATCACAGCCTTTCACCTTCAGACAGATGGATTGACAGAGAGAACCATATAGATATTGGAGGATTTGCTTTGAGCATGCATTCTGGACTTCGGAAGATGTTGGGAAGAGCATTTACCTCTAGTAGAGTTCTCGTACAACAACAATTATTAAGCCACAATCTGAATGGCACCATTTGAGGCACTATACGGTACACCGTGTTGAACCCCACTAAGTTGGGTATAGGGCAGTGAACCAGTAGTAGTTGGGCCATAAATGAACCTACAAACACAGGAAGTAGTAATCCTGATCAAGAAGAGAATAAAAACTGCTCATGACAAATAGAAAAGTTATGTTGATTAGCACAAACGTGAGGTTCATTCGGCGTTAGGAGATCACGTTCTCCTGGAGGTCTCTTCGACTACAGAAAATATGAGATTTGCAATATACAGACCATTTGATGTGATTGAGCGTATTGGACCAGTGGCTTGCAAGCTAGCATTGCCGCCTCATCTATCATATGTGCACGATGTCTTCCATGTGTCATTGTTGAAGGCGTACCATCCAGACAACCCTCATGTTGTCAGTTTCAAAGAGATAGAGCTGCAACCAAACCTGACATATCTAAAAGATGTAGTCAAGATTGTGGATCGTCGAGTGAAGATTTTCCCAAAAAAGAAGTTCCACTAGTACGAGTGTAATGGACTCGATGAGCAATTGAAGAATCTACATGGGAATGTGAAGACGAGATGAGAAAGAGATTCCCGGAGATATTTGAGCAACCGGCTTCACAACTAGGTACTCTAGTTGAGACTTCGCTCTTTCCGATTATGGATGTGTATGAAACTTCCTTCAGTAAAATTTTGAGGATAAAATTTTTATAAGCAGGGAAGGATCTAAAACACGTGACTTAAGTTAGAGTTTTATAATAGAGAACCGGTCAGCTCAGCCGGCAATTCGAATCAAGTTAGTTTTATGACCTTTGTGCTAAGCCAAGGCTAGCCGTGCATTATAAGCAATGAGGGTCAAGTATACCCTAGTATATAAGGATAACATCAGAAAAATAGTGAGAAATGGGTTATTACATACAGTAAAGATTTAGTTTTAATGCTAAATAACACATCAAGATGTGTTATATAGTTATTTGGGTGGGTTATTAGTTATAGAACTTGTCATTTTGATATTATCGAGTGTATTATATTTTATGGTATTTTTCCATATTTTCTTGATTTTGTTGTAATTTATTATTAGTTAGTTATTATTTTTAACTTAAGCCAGAGTCAAGTCAACTTTTATTCACAAAATTGCCACCTAAAACCCTCCCTAATACCTTTCTCCTCTCCCCAATCAGCGCACAAATTCACGTCGCCGATCGACACCGACAAAGACGCCTGAGCTCTGACGAGCCATGCCCCCAACGTTCCTATCGTCACTCGGCCTCTACTACCACACCCCCCCCCCCCCAACACCGTAACTTTGTGCCGCATATCTTGGTGCCATTTTGCCACCGACCACACCGCTCTGGTGCTGCAGTCGGCACCGTGCTGCAAACGCCCTCACCCTTCAACCTAGGAGGTTTCCTCCAGGCCAGGCACTGCCATTGAGCCAGCCAAGGGTTGATTGGACAAGCCAAACGACCTGGCCGACTCGCGCCACCATCCTCACCATTATTGTGGCTGCATTGAGCTCACCGAGCATGTATGGACCCAGAGCCCCAATTTGCCCGAAATTTTGCCAAAAAATCGCCGAAAACTGGTAGAAAATCAGATTCTCTGAAATTCTCCAAAAATAGTCGGATTTTAGCCAAATTTGGCCAGCCAAACCCGATCAAACTTCGGACACTACCGAGTGCCGAATTCAAGTTTTACAACGCACGACAAACCCTCGTAGTCACTGATCGCCGACTATGCTAGATATAATTAGCTCCGACCTAATTAATTAAAATTGATAATTGTAGCACAACATGCTAGGATTTTATTGATTGGCATAGTAAATTATTTAGATAATAAATAAAATGAATTTGTATGCTTTGAATTGTGTTGAATAAATGTTAATGATCAAATAAGGTAAATTAAATATAATTTTCTAATTAATTACTATGTAATTTAATTGATCATGATGTGAATTTATGTGATGAGTGCATTGATGTGAATGTGATATAAGATATGTGAATGCATCGTAGTGGGCATTAGCTTTTAGTTTTGATGTGCAGTTACGTTGTAGGACCTCGCTGCTTAGGCGCGTGGACACAATTGGAGCTTGTATCAAATCCGATTAGGACTCACTTCTAGCTTGACTCCTTCACTCTATCATCATTTGTTTTAACAGGTATGTCGATGTGTCAAGTGGTGGATTTATCGAATCCCACTCCACACGAGTCATTTAGTTATACATAATCCGGATTAATAACCCTCGAGGATGAGATCCCTTGAGTTTGTTTTTGAAACTCAGATCTAGATCATAAAGCCTTTGGGCCTACAATATTAAAATCCCTACCTAGACATATGCACATATAGTTTTATTGATGTTTTTGAGTGAGATGTGAGACAAGGGAAAGTTAACTCACATGAACTGCGAGCGGGCATGTGACAGTCAAAGCGGGCTCTAGATTAGTAAGTGGGTCATTCCATTCCTAAGGGATTCTAACAACTCCACATTTGAGTTCCTAAAACCCAGAGAAGTGTGGAGGATGACAAGTACTACAATGCAGTGCATATCTAGACTTATGGATTCAAAGGGTACTGAAGGCGCATGTATAAGAGTACTCGGCCTTTGTGCTCAGGGCCAGGAGTGATACGAAGGATGTAGTGGGTTGGATGAAAATTTAAATTTTTTCCACGCAAAGGATAGTTTTGAAATTTGTCAAGGCATCAAATGAGTCAGAATTGGACGCTGTCAAGCTGAGGCCAATGACTCCTAATTAACGCCCTTATGAGAGATTCTATGAAGAAGTATATATATGATTTCATTTAACAAGTGAGTCAGCTTTCCTGTACCAGTTTGATTATTAGTTATTTATAAACCAGAAACACTGATTACTAGCATTTTTGTATTATATATGTAGGTGAGAATCCAGATGATTGAGTGCTATCGGGACTGTGGAGAAACAACAATTTCCCATACACACATGTACCTACCAAATGGACTAGAAATTGTAGTGTGATGAACTGTTGCAAATAATTGTGAATTAAATGCTATATGGTTTAATTGCAGGAATTGTTGTGGGAAACTATTAAATTAATTGGGAGTGGTAGTTATTATGAGTAGACCTTAATTGGGAGTGGTAGTTATTATGAGTAGACCTGCACAGGATGATTAAACGGTTTGAGACGTGATGCATCAACATAAAGATAGTTATGATGCCATTGTGTGAGAAAAGAAAATTGTTTTGACAATGTTATAAGTTTTTATCGTTTAATATTTATTGTTTATTGTTGATATGGTGGTCCTTACCAGTTTTGGAGAGACTATGTCTGTTTTGTTTTAAAAATCTTTATTTTTTAAACTTTTACATGTTTATTTTATTTTAAATATGATTTCATATCATAGTATTTATTTAGAACAACGTTAAAACCTAATCATCTCATCCATATATTATATTTTCGTATCACTATCTTGAAATGCCGAAATTACATTCAAATTGGTTTAAATGAATCAAGTAAATTAGCAAATAGTTTTATTGTCGTTAATATTTTTAGTTTGATTTACAGGCAAGCCTAATCGGGGTGTTACAATTATATTTTTATTTATTTTAATATTAATATTTATCAATTTTATTCATAATCCTGTAGTATTGAAAGGGGGAACTAGTTTCAGAAATTTTACAATCTATCTACCTAAAAAACTCCCTTCAAATTCTTTTACCTTGCCTATAGGCCTAGTCCATACTTCATGCAGACAATCTAGTCCAGTGTAGTACCACCCAATACCTTGCTGAGTCAACTCTAATACCTTATGGAGTTAATGTGCAATATGACAGACAACGAGCTTAACTTCAAAAGTAAAAGATCTAAAATTGTATCTCAGCAAATTTACTAAATATTACCTTAATAGATAAGTGGCTACTTGCAGGAATCGCACAATCCATGCGCCTACTTGTAGAAAATTTTGCCTTGAAATTTCTTGTGTCGGCCCATGGGTCTAGCCTATATCATCAATTCCACGAGTATATTTTAAACGTCAATATTTTGGTCTCTTTTATCTTTTTCAATTGACCATTCGGCATGACGCAAATATTAATATAGTTGTCCATAAATAAATATATTTGATAGTCAAAATAAGATAAATACACATATTTTTTGCCGAATTCAGAAATTGTACTCACATTTTATATTGTTCAGAAAAAATTCCTTAGCTACTTAAATTGCAAAGTTGTATACTATAATGAACAAAATACCCTCAATGTAAGAATGTGGTTTTAGGGTGCTTATTGGATGGGTTTAATCCAGTACTGCCTAAACCAAACCCACGACTATATTTATAAATTAATACCAAACCCAACTATTTATTAAACAAGTACCTATTTGACTGTTCAAACCATACTTTTGGGGAAAAAATTCAAATGGTATAATAATAGAGCATATTTTAAAATGTAAAGCTAAGTGAAAATGTTTTAAAAATACAAATACGATATTAAATAATTTTATTAATAAATATTAATTTTAACAATTAATGAGATATTAATCTTAATAATTAAAATTATATTATAAGAATTGGGTGTGGGTAGTGAGTACCCTATCACTCTATTACCAAATCTAACTATTAGTAACCAAACCCAACCATTTATTATTAATTTTAAAAATTGAAGAAATATTAATTTTTATAATTAAAATTGTAATATGAGAATCGAGTACGGGTAGCGGGTACCCTATCACTCTATAACCAAATCCAACTATTTATAACCAAACCGAACCATGTATAACCCTGTGTGTGTTACTCACAAACCAAACCCTAATATCCTTTTTTCTTACCGTTAAGGTTCGGTGGTGTCAGGTATGGCTAGTACCCGGCCCATTAGGTCCCTCCATGTTCTTGGATATTTGAAATTTTAAATTACTAGCATGCAGGCGAATTCCCACTACCATTGCTTTCTCCTATGCCACCTTCATCCTTCATGGACACACGTTACGCCCATATTTTTAACCTATTTGTTAACAATTTGCGGACTACACTGGAATATTTTCTGTACATAATCTTTCGCACCATTAAAAGTAGAAAAAAATAGAGGAAATTCTGCCCTCCAATTTTCTTAACCAAAAACTGCTACCTCACTACCTCCATTCCCAATGATTCTAATCTTATCTGAAAAAGACAAAGCCTCCTGTCATCTTCACTTTCACCATTCGTCGTCATCACCATCAACATAGTCATTGGTGTTTCGTAAGGTTTGTGCAAGGTACTCTACATTGTACAAGAAAAATTATCAATTAGTTCACTTCACTGAGAGACTTCTACGAAGTCTACAAATATTTGTGGTGAAAATTATAGACCCAACGCCAGCATAAGTTTCCCTAGACTGAGTCCAACATTGTAAGCCTTGTGACAAAGCGAAATTGCATTGGTTGCTAAAGGGCAGAAAGTTAACGTTGAAGCTTCCTGTAAGAAATTTGGGGGTCATGCCTGCATACTTCACTGTGACTCTAGGCCAAACCACTGATCTGTCGGAGGATCATTATGATCGTTGTTGCCTTAATATCACGTTCCTCTAACTTACTTGTTTTGAGTTTTTTGACATCTTGCACTCACATGGTAAAAATTTAATAACGTAGTAAAAATGTAAAAATGAGCACCAGGGACAAAAGTTCGGCATAAACTCCTCAAGTAAGATCCTCATACTGCAATTGGATTCTGGCTTCCTCAAGCAGACTATTCCTTACACTATCAAACAATATATTGCCGCCTCTAGCATTCCACATTAGAATCCATAAACTAATTACAGCTGTTTATTGCCCCTGGAATATTGTTGTTCGGAATGTCCCAAATACATGGGAGTGAATCTTTCATAGTTTCTCAAATGCATTGTAAGATTAATTACAAAAGTAGCAAATGCATATAATAATGAGAGAAGTATTAGAATCTCATAAAATATTACCTATATTACCTTCAACATACCTAATTGGCAAAATTGCTCCCTGACACATACCATCAAGCTCTTGGTCATCTTCTTTGACACAAGGTAAAATCACATACTCCTTAAGCTCATGTTTGTATAGAGAGATATCGGGAAGAACACACATGCTGCATGCAAATCGCAACATAACAGCCTCCCATCACGGAAAAATTTTCAATCTAAAATATGACCACGAGGCCAAGCCACAATACCCTAGCAAACAAGGTCATACATCTTATGACGGCAAAACACGAAATCCAAGTGATTTGAAAGGCCATGGATTCAGATACTTGGAGTCGGGTTTAACCTTTGTAGAATGTGCAACCCTTAAATGTCAAGGACATGGATTTAGATGTTGTCTTGTTATGGTTCGGCCTATCAATAGTATTATACAAGAAATTCTGAGGTAACATTATTTATATGAGGAGAGGCGATAAAACCCTTATTCGGAAAACTTACACACCTACATTAAATAGGTCTCAAGTAAAATAATAAATACATAACTCTAAAATATAGTAGTAGTTATCAACCATGCAATGCAATTTTCACATTGTCTTCCAAGCCATTGTACATCACAAGCTACACCTCAGACCCATAGAGACCAGCCTGGAAGAAAATATATTGCATTGGTACTTCCAAACTAAGAAAAAGAATAATGGATAAAATATAAAATCATGATATTGCATTGGTGCTTTCAATATATATGATCTTATGCTGAGCTCCTTCATTGGGGAGGTGGTCACCCTACATAAGCCAACAAAAATTCTATAATTGCACACGAGCACCCTCTACAAGTTAATCGATTGTCCAATGTCCATTCTGTTAGCCAAGAAGTGCGTGTACTTAATATCTTCTAATTAATATGGGTTTATGCTGAGCTCCTTAATTAGGGAGGTGATCACCGAGTATAAGCCAACAAAAATACTACTAAGTACACACATGCGCTCCCTACAAGGTAATCGATTGTCCAAGGTCCATTCTCTTAGCCAAAAAGAATGTATAATGGACCCCCAGTTAGTCCTTCTAACCTGGGAGCAGGTTAGCTAACTTCGAATAGTCACAACACCATATATTGTTCCATAAGAGCAACTCACTCACCAATTTGGTTCAATTAATCTTCAATTCACTAAAATTAAACTAACTTCATAATAGTATGATTTGGAGTCTCTACGCAAGCATCCTATATGGTGGAGACGAAAATGCCAATACAAGCTCGTCCAAAGAATAAGACAGGATAAGTGGGAAATGAGAGGTTTGCCTAGCTAAAGGAAGGGAGGAGAGTACAGGAGAAGGTGATTATATTATTGTCGCTCAACCCTTTGATATCGCTCTAAAGACTCTTCAACGCCTCCGAAGACCTTTCACTTATCCAGGCACCTCATTATCCCACCTATATTATTAATAACTCTTTTCATTAACGAAGGTGATTAATCACATCCCTAGGGCTACTAAACGAGCGAGCAAGCCAAATTCAACTTGTGTTCAAACTTAAATACATCACATCTAAGCTATCTAACTAATTTGTTATTATATTATATATACATAAATATAAGTAATTACAATTAAACTTATTAGTATATATATATATATATATATACACACACAATATACAGACTATATTATTATATTATTTTATTAAGTCGAGTTCGAGTCGAGTTATGAGTTAATTTCGAGTCGAGACGAAGTTATAACAAAATCAAGTCGAGTCGAACATTGCCTTACTAAAACTCGGCTCGAAGGATTTGAGTTTGAGTCGAGTTCAAGCTCGAGCATTTAAATGCTGAGTTTCGAATCAAGTCGAACCGAGTTGAGCGCTAAATGCTCATGAGCTGGCTCACTCAATTAACAGCCCTATACATCCCTTGCTTAGGGTTGCTAATTGAGCAAGCTAGTTTGTGAGCATTTGGCATTCAATTCGACTCAAAACTCGACATTTAAATGGTTGAGCTCGAATTCAACCCGAACTCGAATCTTACGAGTCGAGTTTGATGAAGACATTGTTCGACTCGACTCGACTCGATTATAACTCGAACTCGACTCGAAATCTACTTGTAGCTTGATTCGAATTCGACTTGATAATATAATATAATAATATACATAATATCACTTACATAATCAAAACACATTTAAAATCATAGATAAATTTTATTATTGACTGTTAATATAAATTCTAAAAAATAATTTTACTATAATAAAAGAACGAAAACCAATTTTAATTAACAAGTGTCTGCTACATGGAAAAAATCTCTACCACAATAATTTAATTTTTTTATCATGACTTAATTAACTAAAATCACAAGGTTAACAAATTATGCATGTTATGGCATATATAAGAGATAGACTACCAAAAATATGGATTAGATAGCCAAAAAATTTACAATTTATTATCAGAATAAAAATACATATAAAAAATATTTTTTTAAAAATTCTTTGCCAAGAATGTCCAAAAGATTTAAGAGGAACACATTTTTAAAATTGCACGGAAAGGAATTAAGCTTTTTTAAAATTGCACACAAAAGAATTAAGCTTTTAAAACCATTATTTATCATGTTAGGGCGCATTAGCTAGTTTTTGGGTGGGCTAGTAGAGTTAAAACTTGCTATTAGATGATTATTAGGTGTATCACACTTTATTGGATTTTATTATATTTTGTTTAGAATTTTTTAGATTTATTTTAATATTATTAACTCATGTTATGAGTGAGTCAAGTTTTATTTAAAAAACTACCCTTGCAAGAATACATGAGTCTCCGAAGCGCCTCTCTTCCTCACCTGACCGCCCTTTTCCTTTGGCCACCACTGTTGCCGCCACCATTGTGACCGACCAGATCTTTCTGTCATCGATAAATTAGATTTATGCTGTTTATCGTATTAGGACACCTGAGTTTATATTTTGGGTGGGTTGGTAGAATTAAAACATACAATTAGATGATTATTAGGTGTATAATATTTTATTATATTATATTATATTATATTTTATATTTTTAAATTTTATTTTATAATTATTGACTTTAGTCCACAGTAAATAAAATTTTAATTATTGAAATTACTATCAACTTGATTATAACTCGACACCAACGCAGCAACACCAATCTGTTTTTGCCACGCCACCACCACCGCTAGCAACTTCGCTATTGGCTGCGCCACCGCTGACCAGCGCTGCGGGCGCATTGCCCTCCTTTACTCTCTTTCTTTTCTTCCTCTCTACTCTTGTTCGTTGCCACCCTTACTCTCTTTCTTGGAGCGCCGCCGGCGTCGCCACCGTTGGTCGTGCCTTACTTCCGCCATTTTGCCATCAGCCCTCCCTCATCATCGTCAACCTTCATCCAACCTGAGGTGCCGCTCGGGGACGAGAAAGCTGCCACCTTTGACGTTGAATGTCTTTGCTCGGATTTGAGACGAATTGAATCCATAGTATTCTTCTTCAATGTGGTGTTGCCGAGGCAGTGGTTGTTGTTGAAGTTCGACATGATGTTGTAAGATATATATATATTTCTTAAGATGTGGTTATATTTATTATTTGTGCATTTGGAATCATTTTCTATCTGCTTGTAGATAGACGGCTTGTAAAAAATACAGACCAGTGCGTTGTACATTGCGATTTCAGGTTCAGAAGTATGTGGAGTGGCTTTGCTGGGTTATGAGATATTACTACCAAGGCGTCTGTTCATGGCAGTTATCAGTTGAAATGCTGTTTATCTTACTCTTTAAAAATAACTACTTGTGCTCTTCGTATGTATTTTTTTCTGGTCTGAATGTCATGTTGGTTACCTCATTTGGCAGGTATTATCCTTATCACTATGTTCCCTTTGCGTCTGACCTAAAGGGCTTGACTGATCTGGAAATTACATTTTCTTGGGTCAGCCATTTAAACCTCTTGACCAATTAATGGGAACACTTCCTGCGGCAAGGTAATATCTAATCTGATAGTTTTTTTCTTTTTCATCTAGTTGTTACAATTGTGTATGAGTACCATACTTGTGGTTTTCTTTTGTAGTTCAAATGCTTTGCCTGAACACTACAGGAGATTGATGACTGGGACTACGTCACCTATAAGTTCATTATATCCAGAAGGTGTTTTTATTGTCTTTGAAAGTGCAATACCATTAGTTACATGTTCATGGATGTAGTCTTGTTGATATTTGGCTTTTTCTATTGCGTTTGTTCCTTCCATGCAAATTTTGAGATAGACATGAATGGCAAGCGTTTTGCATGGCAAGTGGTTTTATAATTTGTTTCATTATTTCTTTATTACCTTTGACCGGGACAAGATGCCCGTTTATAATGTAATGTTTTCCTCATAATGTATATATGCATGGTGTTGCAAAATTGCCATTTATTGATGAGAGGTGATTGCTGTCTGAAACTAGGAAGCTTGAGGGCACATTAATTGTATGGATCTATTTTCCAGTTATATTTTTAGTGTGGACCATGCATGGTTTGTGTGGAAAAAAATTGGTGTAATGAGTAAGATTTTTCTTTGCAGGAGGAAGAATCGAAAGAGCATGATGTTTGATTTGCTCTATGCCTGTGAGGGTCATCCATTAGCCTCCCAAATGGTCCATGTGTATCACTTTTGTTATCAGTTGCCTGTATAGCTAAAATTTCCATGTCTTATTGATGCTGTTGCCAGGTCTGCTTCTTTTCCTTCAAGTCTCTTTTTTAATTTAATTTTCTTTATACTAATGTGTTCTTATGTCAACTTCCTTAGTGGTAGAATAAATGACTTTCTGTGGTTGTGTGAGAGAAATGGTCATAGAACAACAATTACTTCTCTAGTTAAAGGCCTTAAAGACATTAAACACAACTGAGTATTGTGAGTCCTGTTAATGTCCCACTGCATGTCACGTTTTGTGGAATTTGTTTGTCCTTACAAAGTGTATTTTGTTATGTAGAGAAATATTACTTATCTTAATCTTCCACCACACCCACACATTCTTGAACTTCTCCGAGGTGTGAGAATGCCATAAAAGGTATGGCTAACATCATGTCAATTTGATTTACTATCCATTTCAACAGAGTTGCAAGAATTCAGATTTTATAGATGAATTTAGACATTATTGTCAAGTGACAAGTCTAAGGTTAATATTCTTATCTGTCTAGATGTTTTATTTGTGAAATAATTCTCTTTAAATTAAAAAATTGAGAAACTTCTGCATCACAAGAGATGCTTATTTCATATTTGACATTTTTTTTGTAAACCTCATATAATATTTGTTTCACTGACCAATTGAGGTTCTTAGAGATGAATGTTATATATTTAGAATTTTGGGTCATCTTAGAAAAACTATCAGGACAAGATCTCAAATACAAAGTGTAAAAACAACAAGCATTTTATTTTATTTTTACAGATTATATTTATTTTTAATTTAACATCTCACAATGGATATTTGTTAATTTTTTAACCAGGGCTGGCAGATAAAAGTTGTCTAAATATGAATGAAAACTATAAAATGTAAACTTTTTAAAGCTTTCTTTCAATTTTGGGTTTACAATTCCAAACATTTTATTTTTTTAGAAATTACACTGTTAGTGGTGTCTTAGGTATTTTGTAAAATAAATTAAAACATAAGTTAAAACTTAAAAAGACCTTTTATTTTTAAGATAGTTTATAAATATGTTGATAGACTATTTTTATTAATTTTTAATCTTTTATAACTGTATGTTTTTCTACAAAATAAGCTACTTTTGAGCTTATGATCGAGCTGGTTCTAAGTTCCCAAATAAGATGGTTTTCAGCTTCTTAAAATTTAACAATTTAAGTGTATTCGAGTACGAGTCGAGCTCGAACATAATAAAAAATATTCAAATCGATTTCAAGCATATATGTTCAAAATTTATTCGATCCTGAGATGAGTTCGAATAAACTTCGATCTATTCGAGTCAAGTTTAAGCACAAGGTAAGTTCGGCTTACTCGTTCGTTTAGCAACCTTACCTATGTTGACCCAACAAATATTCTAAAATTTTTGAGAGCGACCCCATGGATTATCCAATAAATTTATTAGCATACGCCCTTTCACATTATCCCATTCAATTTAATTTCCACTCCTTAGACCACAATCTACAATGACTAGGATAATTCCCCCACAAGCCAACATTCCGCCTTCTCTTTCAAGGTGGCATGGGCATGGTTAAGGTCAAGTCTGAGTTAGACATTTTAACTTGTCCAAAGAAACATAAACCGATTCCAAATGAGTTGTCTCACATTAAATTTTTTATTTTGAAAAATATTTTTCAAAACTAAGAGATTTCACACTTTATTAAACCAATGGGATTTTAAGCCTAACAGTTTCAAAGAAAACAGGACAATTCTTACAATGTATGTTTGACAATTATATTTGAATGCTGATAATGTTTGCATTAGTTTATACACACAAATATATGCACATACGTACATACACACACATAAAAGATACATAGACATCTATAACTAAATAATTCAATAAATAATAATAACATACTTTCCCATATATATAAGAAATTGTGATGCTTCCGAAACGTACAAAAACATGTGTGCAAGACCTTGAGTAGGAAAGTTACTTTTGTAAGTGATTAATTCTCCATAATGGGATTTATTACTGTCTTGCTTGTAAATCCATGAGATATGCATACACACTAAAAGGGTCCTTAAGTGGACATTTATCCACTACATAAGAGTATGTAAGGCTATGAATTACTTAAATTAATTCCAAGTATCTCTTTGCTGCATATTTATTTTTTAAGATAAAAGCTTAAGAGTTAATTGGGATTCATGCCTTAGAACACAATTTCTTGTAGTAAATGTATTATTATATTCTCAAACTTGTAGATACATCATAACCATTTGATGATAAATACTTTTGAATTATAATTCCAATAATCTCCCACTTATTTCATAAAAAAAAATCTTCCACTTGGTTTCAAAATATTTAGCATATAACTTATATGTATAATCTGCACAAAAATATAATAGGGGTCGTTCAATTTTAAAGAACGGTCTACATTAAAAAATTAATATTAAGATGGAACCCAAGTCAGTAGAGCCTGATCTCCCAGTCGGACTTGAGGTGGACAACCGTGTACTGCGGCGACTCTAGGCCGCTGATGGCCACGACGGCAACATCCCACAGTGACGATGCTTGGGAGGAGGGAGATGGGGGCAGCAGTTCGTGTTGGGCCTTTTGGGCCCCCACCCAAACTCTCAAACCACTGTCGTGGCATAGGGGGGAGACAGGGGCATTAGAGGAGGTGGGGAGAAGACAGTGGCGGGGGCGCTCATGAGGGTGCCCATGTGATTTGTGGTAGGACTTGTTGAGGGTCAAAAAATCTAGACTCTATGAGTATAACAAACATGTGGATTGATTTTTGGGGTACATCTAGACTCTTTGAGTATAACAACTATGTGGATTGATTTTGGGGTACAATTGTGTTTCGCCTCGGTCTACATATATATATATATATATATATATATAATTTGCAAGAGCCCAATTTGAAATATAAGTAGTGTTGAATTATACTTTTATCAAAAAGGAAGTGGGTAAATTCAAGTGCAAGCGTTGACTTCATACCTAGCAGGGCCTTATTTCTTCTCAGTTACTTCACTTGTTGAAGAGTATATGACATTATCAAAAGATTTTATTTTGGCAAAATAATGAAAAGAATTCAGAAATGTATTCTCCTCCATGATCAAAGTGCAAGGATGATTTGAAATCTTCGAAAGCTTATAAAACCTCATCTCTTTTATTTAAAAATGAACTTATCAAGGAGCCAAAATCAGTCTTACGAATGTCTAGTGATCGCAGGCATTGCTTACTAGAAACCCAAAGGTCGAACCTCAAATTTTATTGACATAAAATGCATGTGTTCGGACAATTTATGATATGATTTATGTGTTGGGTTTATTCTACATCGGTCGTATAAGTTGTTGGTGACTTGTATATAAGTTAATGAAAAAGCCTTATTCCTTAAGCTACCTTTTGGATTAAGAAAGGCCCGTGACACCTATTACGAGTTTCCTTTGATTGTTTAAAGTCCTTTTTAAGAGCCTGAAGGGCCAAATAATAGTTTCGGAGCTTAGGTGAGGGCCAAAATGGCCTAACAAGTGGTATTAGAGTCAAGTTTGAACCAGCTTTGCTTACACCGATTGTTGTTGTTTCTTTCATGGGTTTCACCTGATGATTTGAAAAGGAGTTTGTCAAGTGGGTGCTGTCTGATTTAAGGGGAGTATGTCAGATGATGTTAGTTTCGGGCCACGTCCAATGTGTGAAGGGGAGTTGTTGGGTTTGTCTCACATCTGTCGTAGAGGTTATTGGTGACTTGTATATAAGCTAATGAGAAAACTTTATTTCTTAAGCTAGCTTTTTGATTAAGAGAGGCCCGTGACACCTATTACGAGTTTCTTTCGTTGTTTAAAGTCAAACAGTATTTTTGGAGTTTGGGTAGTGGCCGAAAAGGCCCAACATTACGTAACATGATCCATTCGATATATGGCTTATATAGTGAGTAATTTGAGGTACATGTTTGTAGAGGGAGTTTGGCTACTACAAGTTCGTAGTTGTAAAATTTCCTCTACATTATACTATGTGGTTACATTATAAGCCAAGGCCGTTTTTTTCTTTCTACTTTTTTCTTTTTCGGAACTTCACCAATTCACCATACGGTAGTGTGTCGTTCTGCAATGTGCACGAGGCAAAAGGTTGGCAAATTACGATTGTCATTACAAGTGCACAGATACTTGCTGGTGGCCATTATGTGGATGAAATGTTGGACCAAATACCATCGAGATGGATTTCGCAAAAGTGTTGTTTCTCAGTGGCTCATGTTGCTTCGGCACACGAGATCTTTGCCGGTGATTAAAGGGTGCATTATAGTGTCTTGATTGGCTCCTACGGAACCTTCGAGTAATGGTAAAGAGCCTTGCATATGGGCTGTGCATTGTGGATTTTGATGACAAGGCGACTAGATGAATGATACAATATTTTCGTGCCTATAGTCTTTCAATGTGAACAATGAGTTAAGATAAGACATCATATTCAGAGTAGTCTTCTATGCTAATTCTAGAATATGGTTGGTTTAGTTTTAGATGAAACTCCATGTTTATGTTTCCATATATTCAACTTTTATAAGTATAATACTTCTTCTTTTTTATTCATGGGCATCAATGTCATAATTATACATTGCGCTATGAAAATTTTTCTTAAGGTTACCCATACAAAAAATAATTTTTTTTCCAAATTTTAATTTCAAGTTCTTTAAAATATCTTTGGTAGGAGCCTTATGTACATAAACTATTGCTCATATAGCTTATGAGGTACAACATCTATTTGGAGAAATTTATTGGATCCCACTAGCTTAAATCTACAAAGATAAATATAAAAAAAATTTACTAGCCCAATAACTCGCGTGACGTGCATGGTTTGATAAAAATTATAATTAAACTAATTTATAGATAATATAAATAACATATACTTCATCCAATTTTCATGCTACATATGCAAGAGGGCTTGGTAAAGAGACGATGAGATGGTGTCACAATTTGCCCAAACACCGTGAACAATGTTGTGTGATCGAACTGATATTCACTTTTATTGACCATGTATGGATAACATAACTTGTCAGTAAATAATTGAATTTTTTGATAAAATGTATAAACATGATTTATGGGGAACAAAAAAACTTAATTCTACTTCAACTAAAAAGATAATTGCTTTAAGAATCCAAGTTTTAAGCTCAAGTTTGGAGAATATAATGTGTGTTAAAAATTACCGATAAATTAAAAGGTTTGATAAATAAAAAGTTTGAAATGCATTACTAAATGATTCATATATAAGAAAATGTTATTAAGTGAAAATGTGGAAATCAATCGAGAATAAAAATGGAGAAGATGCTTCAAATTGAAAAAGAAAATCAAAACATGGAGACAATTTATAAAATTTTGATTGTGCAATATTTATTTTTTTAAAAAAATGGGAAATAAATATGAAAAAGGATGCTAAGTGAAAAATTCTAATGACTTGACAAGTTCATGAAAGTAGAACGTCATATATCGATCTAAATACACTCAAAAGATCAACTTTTCACTATAAAACATATAAGATTTTGTAACATCTAAAAAATGATCATGATATGGAAAAAGAAAGTGGTGAGCAATGAGTCATATTGAAAACATAGTAGAAGGTACAATACTTTAACATTAATTAGTAATTAGTGAGTTGAATAGCGAATAATATAGACACACTTGTTAAATGCAAAAGGAAAGGTAAAACTAATTGAATAATATTATGTTATAAGGCCTTATAGCTAATATGTTTATAAGGCCAAATCAGGTTCAAACAAATTACCCACTCATTAAATACCCCACGCTTACAACACTTTTATTATTTGATGAACAAGTGACTACAAGTTTTTACAATTCTATAATTATTCATTAAGTGTTACAACCATTAGTAATGGCCATAAGTCTTACAACAAATTTTTTCAAACTAATTAATAGTACAATTCTCAATATAAATAGATTGGGCATACGTCATAACAACGATCTAATAGAAGCTTGATTATCTATAAATGCTTAATAGTTCACAAATTGTCAACATAAGAAAAGTATAAAATCATGAGTAAAATTTCAAAATGGAATGTAGCTAGACTCTTTCAAGAAATGGTAGGCATCTAAAAAGATTAGGATGCATTGTTTTATCTCAACATCCACAATTTCATATAAGAAAATTTTGTCTTCAGAATTTCTTTCCTTAAATCATGAGTGTATCTAAAGACTCGTCATCCAACATGATACCTTGTTGATTATTACCTTTCATTAGTTAATTAGTCTATTTAATCTTACATGTAATACCTATTATGATAAAATCCAATAAATAAGTGGGGATGGCGCTTAGAATCATCAATTTGATTAATTACTTTTAAAGAAATAACTAATATCGGTTTGCATATATATATGGGTTGGGCTCTTATAATATAAATAAAGCAAGAGCTTGCAATAAACAAGACAATGGAAGTATTGATCTATATAAAATTTGACAACAATAAGCACCCATAATAATCATATCTATCTATAACCAAAAAAGGGTTTAATCACATCACAATAAGCTATAAGTCATAAAAGCTCATATACAGCTAAGTAAGATAAAGCATGCAACAAATAACTAAATACATGTATAAAAGCAATAAGAAAAATTACGTAACTTCCAATGCATCCAAACCAACATCCCTTCATCGTAGGCGACCAAAAAGTGTGGCAGCATCACCTGCCGTGGCTTATATACACTAACGAACTAAACAACAATAGATCCTTTGAAATTGATGGCCATAAAGAACAATATTCAAACATTGCAACCTGTCGACATTCGTCTTCCTCTTCTCATCCTTTCTTGAAGAAAAAAATTCTTCATTTCCCCTGTAAAACTCGAGTCGTTTGTCTAATAGTTTTGAATTGGTTCGGTCTTGACACAAATCAAGTTGTTTGGATCCGGCCCTTCTTGTGAAGGTTTGAGTATGATATGATGTATATTTGCTTGGCCCTAACCTCCTTCGGTGTTCAATGACCCCATTTAGATGTTATGTGCTTGACCTTTATTATTTTTAGTACCATCGAGTAGAGTCTAGTTAGTCGCTATGACTGAGTCCCTCACAAGTCTAGTTTATTTGTCGTCTATTTCTAACCCTTTTCCGATGAACCTAGCCCCTTATGGGAATCGCGTCACAATTATTGAGGTCACCCCTACAACCTTAGGGTGCGAACCTTAAGTGTATACAATCTGTGTCTAGTGCAAAGGTGCCTTCCCAGCACCCTCACACTAGCATTTCATAGATTTAGGGTATAGCTCTGGGCGCAAAGACACTGGCCTAAGGCCATTATGCCCAAATGTAAATCTTTCCCTCCCTTTATGTCGTGGATGCAAAGGCTGGACAAAAAGGCTCCATGTCAGTGCCGTTGCGCCCAATCGCATGACCTTGTTTGCAAGCAGTTCAGTCCATACCACTCTGACCGCATGCTTAGCCAGTTGGTTGGCCATGGTCTGACTTGGCAGAGGCCAGTGCATAGGCGCCTTTTCAACGCCCTTACATTTCCTATAAATAGAGCCTTATTCCCATCCGAGTTTTCCCTTCCTCCCTTGTCTTCCCTTTTCCTCCTCAACTCTTACCAACCTTTCCTAGACCCCTCCAAGCCAAGCCCAACCTCTAGAGTTGTAGGTCTTAGGGAAGGTGTAACACCCCATTCCGGTTCACCCATGAACTAACCCAAAAATGTTACCAACAACTGAGTCATTTGCTAATCTACTCAATTCGGCTAAGTCGACCCGGATCTAACCTCGGTATCTTAAGATGGAAGTTAAATGATGAAATGCATGGATAAGATGTTTGGGTTCTGGCGTGGTGCTACATGCATGCTATGATGTGCAAGCAAAAAAAAGACAATGCAACAAGCAAGAAATTCAAATAAAATTTTATTAATTTTTATTGAAAAACGGATCAACCTCCCCTAAAAGTGCAATAGGGGCCACCCTGTCAACAGTAAATATCATATATTTATATCAACATGCATCAAAACATAATCCTAACATTTCATTTTCCATGACATTCTAGTTGCCCTTGCTTCGTAGTTTACCCTGAACATTTTTTATTTTCCATTTCCGTTCACATGCAAAATAATCGTAATAGATTCACAGTTATAGCATGTCAAATTCATCAACACAATTAAATACATGTCATCATCACTGCATACATTCGGTAGGTTCATGTGTGAACGATTTCTATGCTGCTCTTCTGTAGTCCTGACAGTTCTCATTCCTTGAGCTGCTCACCTATATATATAATAAGAAATCATCAGTAACGAGTGTTACCGGTTCGAAAAATAACCAATATCAATCTGGAACAGGAGAGCTAACTTTCCTATTGAATAGAAATCCATATCTTCCTCATAGAACACTCATCACGGCATATATGGGAGCCTTTGACCTAGATCGACAGCATCCCCCTTTCTTTCTCATTCTTATACTTTGGCTATTTCTCTATCGCTTTTAGCATCAATTTCATTCTTTTTCGCCCTCTACGTCCTCCATATTACTTATGGCCCTAAGTACAGGCGTAGAATACTCTCAAGCATACGCCTTCAGTACACTTTGAAATCACAAGTTTAGATATGTGCTGCAATGTAGTACCTGTGAACCTCCACATTTCTCCGAATTTGAGGAACTGAAAGGTGGAGTTGTCAGGATTCCCTCAGGAATGAAGTGGGTTCTCCCTAGCTCCAGAGCCCGCTTTGACGAGCACACGCCCTATCTCAAGACGTGGCCATCGATAACCCTTATACCATCTCTCACTAAAAATGCAAAAAGTATACGAATATAGGTTTGGGATGGGATTTATACAATAGGCTCGAAGGCAACTTGTGGTGGATCTTAATTTTGAAAATTGACTCGAGGGATCTCAACCTCGAGGGTTATTAATCCAGAAAACTATTGGCTAAATGACCCGAGTTAAGTGCAATCTGATAAAATGCCACTTAACTTATCCTGCACATGACAAATCAAATACACAATAGAATAGAGTAAATAGAGAATGAGTCCTAAACGGACCTAGTAGAAGCTCCAATCAGGTCCTCATACCTAAGCGGCGAGCTCCTATTCTGTACCTATACAATAGACTAAAAGTTAACGCCTCGCTCATGATGCAATCATACATGCATACATCCATCACGCATCAATCATAGTCACATCAACCTATGTCAATTCTGGCAAGTCTACTTAGGCTAGTTGGCATTAGATCATGATCACTACTTAGTTATCCTAATTAGTTTCTTAGCTTCCATTTTTAACACCAGTCAATCAAAAAATTTTATATTTTATTCTTAATCAAATCTACATTTATATATATAATCATAACACACAATTCGCCAATCTAGGCATGTTGTACTAATAAAAATTAATTTTAAATAATTAAATAGGAGGTAATTATACCTCACATCATCGGCAATTAGCGACGGTTTGGGTTTCGTCGAGCATCTCAGCAGCTCGAATTCGGCGATCGACGTCGTCCGAAGTTTAATCAAGTTTGACTAGACGAACTCAGCAGAAAATTCAACAAATTCCAGTAAATCTAGTTTTCTGGCGGATTCCAGCGGTTTTCTGGTAGGTTCCATGCGGTTTTGGCAACTGGCGGGGTGGCGGTGGTATGAGGTGACCGTTGGCATTGGCTCAATGAGCTCGATCCAATGGTGGCGACGGTGAGGATGGTAGCGGCAGCGATGATCGCCAGCGGCAGCGTCAAGTTCAGTCGGAGCAGTTGGTCACTCCGATCGGACCCACGACCGGCCTTGACGGCAATGCTAGGTAGGGGGAAATGTCGGGGAGGTCAATGGGGTCCCGGTGGCAGTACCGCGGCCCGGATGGCAGCAAATCAACTTGGGGAGTGTCGTGGCTCATGAGGCGATTCCGGCATCATGATGGCGAGACAGTGGCCGAGGTTAGTCAGTGCGGCACAGCGATGTCACGGAAAGGCTGGGCGGCGTCTATCGGCGGCAGTACGGCATCGGCAACGATCGGCGGCGACAATGGGGTTTGGGGTGAGGAAGTGTTGGGAGGGAGAAGAAACACTTTTGGCGAACTCATAAATAACTATTGATTCGATTTCTACTCATGTCAAAATAATGACTAGGTCGTAATAAATTCTTAAAAAATCTAGAAAAATATGAAAAAATTCAATAAAATATAGCAAACACAACAACATCCAAATGACATGCTCTATAATTAATAACCTGCCTAAACTACCCCATAACGGGTCCTAATGCGTTATTCGACCTAAAACTATTTCTACGATCAAATATATAAAAGAAAAATACTACATATTTTCATATATTCTGATAATTCATTTCTCACCATCTTTTTGATGTTATCATCATATATTAAGGTACACTTGACCCTCATTGTTCATAACTCACGGCTGGTGTCAACTCAGCACGCGATTCATTAAATTGACTGGACTCAAACCGACAATTGAACTGACTGGTTTGCTATAGTAAAACTCTAACTCGAGTCACTAGTTTTACAGTAAGAACCCCCTAAGAGACCTCCCCTTGGATCCCTCAAGGTAACCTTGCTACTAACCCCGGCCAAGCCTAGCCCCTACCTCTCCTAACCCTGCTGGCCATGCTGCTCCTAGCCACCCCAGCGAGGTGGAGGCGGGGAACAATAGCACTTTGCACTGCAGCATTGGCAGCATCTCCCAAGTCCAATGCAGGGGGTCATTGCTAGAGTTGTTGCTGCTACCTCAGCTAATACTACTATCGCTACTAGGACTTTAGTTGATACTGCTGTCTACCCTAATACTACTACTACTGGTATGGTTGGTGATGGGCTCAGTGAGGACACTGAGCTGATTGGTGACCTAGTTCGCCACAAGCAAAACACACATTGGTGCCCCTCAAGCATTGGCCTGGGTTCTTCCTCTAGCAGGTGGGGCACACTTGGTAGTCCTTACCACCCTACTACTAGCCCCTCTAATACTGTTATACCTGCTATTGCCTGGGTGCCTGCTACCCTTTTCGAGCAAGAATTGCATGAACAACTACGGCGTCAATGGTCCGAAGCCTCTGAAATGCTCCTTGATCATCCAAGCCTCCGCCCTTGTGCCTTTGCTTATATTGCATTTGAGTAGGCTGCCCCCGAGATCTCACCATGTGAAGAATATAATGAGCGGCCTCACCCTCCAAGGCTCTCACTACTGCTTCCTCTAATGTGGCACAATGAAACATCGACATGGCCAATTGCATGCTTAAGCATAGTCCTCTCACGAACTTTTCTTCCCTCTGTCTCTTGGTCTAGAAGGTACCTAGTGAAAACCTCTCAAGGACTAGGTATCTAGCAAGATACTTTGTCCCAGTCATATCCCTCTGCTCTAGAGCAAGAAACTCTATCTTCTTCTCCTCAATCATAGTTGTGGAGATGTATTGGTTATAAAAGACCTCGCAGAACTCCCTCCATGTTATCTCTTCGGTACAACAGCTCCCTAAGGAAGAAGACATAGCATACCTCCACCAGATCCCTTCCTGTCCTTTTATAGCCCCACCTGTGACTGCCCCACAGCTCTAGAGAGAATCCCATGTGCTCTAGCACAACTTCGGTTTCATCAAACCACACATATGTGGCCTCTAGATTTGTGCGTCCATTGAAGAGACTCCCTCCATTTTACAAAAGGCAGTCCACATCCCATTTTGATAGAAGATAGGAAACATGCTCATGGCATCCTGAGCTCTTGCCAAGCTCGAAATATCTTGGCCTCCTGCCTTACTCTGCTTACTCCCTTGCCTCGAAGTAGGAGTCCTCATAGTCGTCAATCCCTATAGCTAGATCACTGTCTCACTTGGCTTCCCTGAGGTTGGAATGGTGTACTGGCCAACATCTAGAGGCATGACAAATTTTCCTGCACGCTCTAACCTGATCAAATTACCTTTCGGCCGCTCCCACTGATAGTGATCGAACTGTCTAATCGGTGGCATCTTCAAACCATGGCGGTGGTGCAGCGCTGAGACTCTCTCCTGCTTTAAAATTAGTGGGCAGAGTCTCCCCTGCCGGCCTCTTCTATCATTTAAGCCATCTCATGGATTGTCTCAAGCAAGACTCCCATGTCCCCTTAAGTCTTGCCCTCATTATCTTAGTGTAGTTCTGTTCCCTGCTCCTCGCCGAGGATGATGAATTCAGCTCCTTTTTGAATACTAGCATCTCTATCCTCTTGGTGATCCTCCCGGCACTCCACCATCGCATCTCTCACGAGGCAAGTAGGATCAACTACCATGAGCCATCAGTATCAAACTACCTTTGGCATACTACCACAGCTCCACACAAACACTAGTTAGCCAAAACTCAACAAACCTGTTGCCAAACCGCTCACCCAATTGTGAAGAAAAACAACAACCAGCAATCGATGGAACACAAAGGCACAACAACAACAAAAACAAGAGAGAGATTGGAAACTAAACAACGAGGAGAAGATTCCGAGAAAACATGCGTACCTACCGATGTAGATTGAAAACCATTCAACTATGTGATGCGAGCAACATACACCATGGGTTCCCGTCTTATAACCAGCCATGAATTGACTCTAATACCAAAATTGTAACCCCTGACTTCGGCTCTTTCTAGAGTGCACTGAATCAAACAGACAAATTGCAGGACTCTAATCCACAACCCATTAAATGCAGTAACCAGCACAAGAAGGGCCTAACCACTTCAAGACATCAAAAGATGGAAGACGAGGGAAGTTAGTGCGCAGACAATACCAAAATAGATGCAATAGAGCTTACCTCATGCAAATAGTAGATGAGTTAAATTTACTAAGGACACTATGTTTTGGGAGAAAATTCAGTAGAGTCTCCTTATAAATAAGAGAAGGGAAAATTTTAAACAATGTGTGCAATTATCATTCAATCACCGAACATTTAGAGAACCTTTCATAATATCACTTAACATTCACAGAAACATCTCCCATGCTTTACGCAACATTTTCAGACCATTCACATTATATTTAACACAAATTTTATATTAATCAAATTGTTGGCTTTTTCCCTAGTCTTCACATGAGCCCTTCTTATAATTACAAATCATAGAAGCTCCTCCAACCCATGTTCCTTTTTCGCTTTGTGCACCTGCATCAATAGCATGGTTTGTGTACCTAAATTGTTTAACCATCAGTTCTAAGACTCCTGGGGCTTGAGAGGAAACCTACACAAAATATACGAGACCTGTGTACCCCTGAGCATTTCAGTCTACAAAATATTGGAAACAGAGTACGGTAATTAAAAGCTAGCAAACTATCATAGCATCATATTATAGAGGCATAAGCCGACATGGATTACAATGCAAGTCTCAAGGCCACAACATCATTACATGTCTATAGTCTCAAGACATCAACAATAAAATGTCGTAGAGATCCAGAAATAACAAATGTCCCCAAGGGACACAACACAGAACACATCCAAACGTCCATAGCACCAAAGGCTAGGCCAATATCCACTAAGGTGCTCTTGCTCTGCTAGCTACACCGGCTAATGCCAAGCATGCTCACCTATATAATATAAGAAAATATGTCAACAACGAGCACCATTGAGTCCCAAATAACTAATTATGAAAGTTGCAATACATACAGTTGGATAAAATAGTTATTCACGAGAAACTAAAAGTAAACAACTTTTCCAAAACAAATTGATCATAAGAAAATGGCCCATAGGGCCTAATCATAATGATAATCTTTGAAAATTGTACACACGGACCAGATAATAGATGCAGGTAATATGATGAAAAGGGCCTAGCTGATAAACACCACAGCACTACACAGTTCGAATATATTCAACGGAGCGTACTTATCAAAGTATACTATTATAATATACACTACTAAAAGGTAGTAAGTTGATATCATATACATAAGACTGTCATCAAGCACCAAAGGCGGGTACCAATCAGGTGACATCACACATCCCATCCATCTTGCATACAAGTCAAAATTTTAAATGATAATATAGGTATAAGGTCTGTACATGAACATTTAAATAACGTTAAAGTGTGACTTTAAACTAGATCTTATAACTTTCGAAATCTCATCAAGGGAATTTGTTCTTGAGGTTTCATTAATCGAAAAAATTGATTAAATGACCTGTAGGTAGTGTGATCTAATAAAGTTCCACTAACTATGTTCTATGATGTGAAATCAAATCACATGAGGCAAGAAGGAGATCAAGCTGAAGGGAGTTTTAATGGACCTGAGAAGAGCTCCTCATCCTATAGCAGCAAGCTTAGCTATGACTGGCTTAGCGATATAGAAAACTACACGATCTTGTATTACAAATACATGCAATGCATGAATAGTGCTAGATGCAGAAGTGATTCATGAAAGTAACAGGAAATTAAATAAACACACAACTAATCTGATATGAAAACTACGTTCATACTTGAATTCAGATATCGAAAAATAAGCTAAGCAAGTTAATAAACTATGTGCTCAATTCATAAGTATGATGTCATTATATTGGGAATATCAATTGGACTTAAAACCCACGCAATTGAGATATAAGAAAATGTTAGTGTGCCTAGGGATGTAGAAATCTAAGCTTGAGATATCCTATCACACTACAAAAGTAGCACAATATTGAACTATTATTAAAATAATCTAATTTGAATGCTAAATAAGTCGATACCTAAGGAATTGCCAAGACGAATTAAGATCTAGAACTTGAAAGATGAGGAATCAAAGTGGAACGAATTGAAAAGTTGTTAACACCTAACCCGACTATGGAGATAATGATTTTTATTAATTGATTTTTTATTATTTATTAAATTAATTAATTTCATTCTGAAAGTTAATTAAGATCACATAGTAGGTCCATTTTAAAATTAAATATGCACGAAAATTATTTTTGTGTTACTTATTTAATTAATAAATATTTGATGCGCAATCCGAGGCCCAGACATAACCTAAATTGATAAAGTTCAATTTTTTTTTAATTTTGACAACTTTGATTGGGCGTTTCACCGCACACGATCAAGAAACACCCACTAAACAGACCCTAGACATCCATAAAAATCAATTTTTATAATGATCTAATATGCATAATTTATTGAATAATTTATCAAAATGATCAAAATAATATTATATTCAAGATTCTAACAATACCTACATGAACAATATAAATATCCAAAAAAACAACCGAATAAAATGGAAGAAAAGTGTACCTAAAGGAGGGGGAAGAAATGGGAGGAAAAGGAGGAAGAAAGAGGGGGAAAGCAAGGTAAAAAAGTGGAAGAAAGGGAGAAAGAGATGGGGGTGGCCAGATAAAACTCAATGGTGAACACGTCTAAAATCGAAGTCCACGACAATACAGAAGGACCCACTTTACGCTAATTGATTATTCTACTTGACAAATCCAATAAATTGGATTTGAAGCTCCAAAAAATTTAGGAAATTCTAATCTTATTAGTTTCATGAATTTCACATGAGTTGTTTCACTGAGAATAGGCCTTCCCTTCACAAAATTTGTATGAAGATGAATGTGCATAGGAACATGTTGATCAAAAGGAGGATTACATTGATATTATGCATGATCATTTTTTCTAGCAACATATGTAGATCTTACATGTCTAGAAATAGAACATTATCGATTGTAACCTAGATTGGACAACTGGGATGAAATAGTTTCCAGAATGGAATCCAATTTATGAAATCTTTCTTCATATGCTCTCGTCTTATTGACTAGATTTGCTTGCAGCAACACAAAACTCTGCTTCATGCTATTATGCCCTGATACCACTTTGTCAGCAGGAATGGATAGAGGGAGTAATCTACCAGCAGATTGAGTTGAAGACGCAACTCTAGTATTCATCCCAACAACCGATTTGCCCTTCTTCGTCATCATATCTCGATTGACTATACAATGGCAAATCTATGAGCAGATCGAACGAGGTTTAGAGATGAGAATTTGAAGTTTGTATTAAGAAGAGAGTGGAGAAGGTAGAAAAGACTAGTAAGAGGAGGAGAGAAGAGACTGGGGGAAAAGAAGCTTTCAATTTGTTCAAAACTACTTACACAAATGAGCTCCTTGCTCCTTTTAACTTTTCTGTACTTTTTTAGTTTTTTATCGTCTCATTACAAAACGAAATTCAAATTTAAACTATTCCATTCCCTCTCATTTGTTACTAAGATAACTACTACTACAAAATTACCAAAATATCCTATCTATTTCTCTAAAATCTCTTAGACACACACACACTTTCTCTCCCTCTCTCTCCCTCCCTCCCTCCCTCCCTACCTCCCTCCCTCTCTCTCTCGGATGAGTAAGTTGGTGATTGTTTCGAGAAGTTGGTGTTGTTTGATATAGGGCAGTGCTACAGTGCACTGCCAAAGGCAGCGCATATGTAAGCTGCCCAACGTGGACCGTTGGATCTAATCCAACGGTCCACAATCAATCCCCCCTCCTCCACCCCTCCCCCCACACACACAAAACCCACTCCGCCAGCCGCCCCCACCGGCTGCCCAGCCCCTGCCCGCCGGCCGCCCCATGCCCCCGCCGGCCACTCTACCCCCGCCCTGCAGGCCGCCCCTGCCCTTGCCCCGCCGCTGACGCTGTCCCCGATGGCCTCCTCTTTCCCTGCCCTCGTCGGCCGCCCCAGATCCCCGCCCTCGCTTGTAGCCGCCCACCCGGCGGTCGCGCCCCGCCCCGGGCCCGCCGCCGCAGTCCCACCCCCCGCCTCACCAGCAGCCACGACCCTGTCCGCGTTCCCCACCACCTATGTGGCCCCCCCGCTCGCGCAGCCGCCGCCCCACCCTCGCCATTCCCCCAACTACTCTCCCCCCTCCCCCCGCGGGTGGCCGGTGGCGAGGTCACCAGCGGTGGGGTGGCATGGCAAGAGAGAGCGGGGGGGCGGGTGGACATGGGGGGGTAAAATCGATGATTAAAAACTTTACTCTGTCTCAAACTCAAGTTAATATTACGAAATAAATTTAAAAAATAAAAATTTTTATAATAAAAACTTGATTCCATCGTCGTACGGGATCGAGTCAATATTACAAAATAAATTTTAAAAAAATAAAATAATTTTGTAATAAAAACTTTTATTCGGTCCCACATGAGAGCGACACATCATACTTCTCCTACCAAGCCCATCCAGCCTCGAGGCGGCGACATTGTTGGCCAGCGGGCTGACAGCGGCAAGGTCGCCGGTAGGGGGGTGGCAGACCAAAGCAAATGAGGAAGAAAAAAGGGATAGTATTTTGGTAATAAAAACTTAATCGGACTAGAGTTAAAATAATTTATTACGGAATTATTTTATTTTTTAAAAATTTATTTTGTAATAAAAATTTATTGGGTAATAAAGCTATTTTGTAATAAAAACTTGACTCGGTCCCGCACATGATCGAGTTAGGTTTTATTACAAAATTATTTTATATTTTTAAATTTATTTCATATTATTGACTTGATCCTGACTCGAGTCAAGTTTTTATTACGAAATTATTTTTAAAAATTTATTCAATAATATTAATTTGACTCAATTCGAGATCGGGATCAAGTCAAGTTTTTATTTTATAATATTTTATTTTATGGTTTTGTAGTTTTTTAAAAATGGGTTGAAAATTATTAGAAATAAATTAAAAATATAAAATAATATTTTTTAATTTGACATCAGTCGAGATCAGGGAGACGACGCAGGGCCGGGGGGGGGGGCATGGGGCGGCAGGGGAGGGGTCGGGGGGTGGCAGGAGGCGGGGCCTAGGCCGGTGGGGGGGCAAGGGGCGCAGCGGGTGGGGGCGGGAGGAAGGGTGTGGGTGGCGGCATGGAGGTGGTCGGCACGCTTAACGAGGCGTGAGTGCCGGGCGCGTCAAGCCACTTTTATTTTATATTATTTTATTTTATATTATTTTATTTTTATAACATTGACTCGAGTCAAGAGCAAATCAAGTTTTTATTTTATTATATTTTATTTTTAAAATTTATTTCCTAAATTTGACTCTAGTTAGGAGCGAGTCAAATTTTTATTACGAAAATGTCATCGCTCCTTATTTCCCTGTGTGTTTTTGTCTCAACCACCGCCGGCGGTGAAGCAGGTGATGCCAGCATGGAGGTGGCCAGGGCGGCAGACGGCGGGGAGGAGCTTGGCCTGATGGGGCGAGGCTCTGGCGAGGGTGGGGGGTGAAACGGGTGGCTGGGGAGGGTGGCGAAAAGATAGGGGCGGGGCAGGCCGGGCCGCGGCAGGGGTGGGGCAAAATAGGCGGACGGTGGCGCTCGGGCGATGGGGGAATGCAAGCCGGGGAGGCCGGGGGGGAACGCAGGGCGGGGGTTGGTGGACGGTGGCGCTCGGGGCGGGGGAGGAAGGTGGCGGCCCTGAGGGGTGGGTTAGGCTTCCCCACGGGGTTCGCGCGACTCTCGAAGGTGGCGGTGGGGGACGGCGGCTGCAAGTAGGGCTGTGGGGGCCGGAACCGTGGCCAGGGCGGGGCCAATGGCGGCGGGCGGCAAGCCGGGGCGGCGGAAACCGCCGGTGGAGGAGGGCACAGGCAAAAGAAAGAAACGTTGTCGGCCGTTGGATTTCGGATCTCAAAGGCCTGGTTACAAATGCGCTACTTATGCGCCGCAAAACGCAGGACCTTATAGCCGTTACTTTGGTTTGATACATACTTTATTTGAAGAGTGTGTGATTGCTTTTATTTGGAAGTGTGTTGATGCATTTCCTTTCTTTTCTTGTGCCTAATTTGTTGTGTATACCACTACAACGGCTTAATGACTAGCCTGTGTTATGGACGCTGACCCCAATGATTTTTCATTAGTATATATTGATGAGTTATGCTCCTTTGTATTAGACTTTGTAAATAAAAGATTGTTATAGGTTTGTCACCTAAATTCTCGTGCTTACTTTTGGAAAGCACTTGAAAAACTAGGGTATGTGGTTATGGAGGAAAGAGATTCAAGCTGATATGAAGATTGGCCATGAAAATCTATTTGTTCTTCATTAGTTTTTGTCTGTATTGTGATTGACAATATTATAAATTTTTTATTGTATTTAGTTCTATTTGTTAGAATTTGTAAAGCAGTAGCAAGTGAAAATGTGTACTCCATATTAGCTCATTTGTCAAAGTATTTTCGTAACAAATATAGTAGTTTAGGATATTAGGATGCAAGTTTTTGCAGTATTAAACATTACCATTAGCTAGTATTAAACATTACCATGAGCTGATTGAATCATGAAAATACTAAGTTGTTAGAAATCTCATATGAGCATTTCTTTTCTTCGTAGTTACTTTGTTAACACATAAACTAACATGTCAGATGGGTATTCTCATGCAAGAAAATAAGAGTTATTGAAATCCAATAGTGCAATATGGGGATGGTTCCTGGTACGTGCAACCACAACATAGAGAATGCCTAGTTATGTGTATGGGTACTTTACTTGATTAAAAGGTCCTTATGGGTATTCAGTGCATTGGTTATTTAGTTCCACCAATCTATGATCGTGTTTGCAAGCAACAAAATTAGGAAGGCAACCACTACCATTGAGATATTTGATTACACATAAGAAAGATAAAGAAAAAGGTGATTTCATAGACAATAAATCTCAAACGATCAGTGTACATGCAACTTCACTTTAAACTTTTTTCATCATATTTAAATTTTTATATTCATTAAATCACTTTGTTTAACAGGAAAATATTTGAGTGAAGTTGGTTGTAAAATATGGTGAGGACACAACCATCTATCCTCCCGATATATGTGTATGGGCAACAGGAGATCCACGTAACGAAGAGATTGACGATCATATAGATATGATTCTCGGAAATCGTGCTAGTGCGTCGACGTTGACCTCTCGTAGAGGGGGACGAGAGCCTCCACCTCCCCTACGGCCTCCAAATATTGAAGAGATTGATGTGCCAAGTCAATATGCATAGAAGAATGTGTCACTCGACTTTCCTAGCACCAAATTGCCAAGGAGTCAGTCCGGGGCCAGTTCATCAGGTGGACCATAACATTATAGAACACATAATTTGTAACACTCACGAGCTGAATTTTGTACCTATTCGTGTCGAATTTTAGCCACAGCCACTTTGGTAGGGATAAACATATGACACAAATCATGGATCACGAATATAACAAGATAGTAGAGGACTTGAGTCCTAGATGAGAATGATGATAATGCACCTTGCTTGTTTCATATTTCAACATTAGGCATACTTATTATTATTTTTAATAGTACTTGATCTTTCTATTTTATTATTTGAAATTTTAGTCAATTCTTTATGACAACTTTAGCCCGTTGTCAAGTCTTAAGTATTTGTTTTATATTTATGAATGATATTAATCAATTGATTGCGAATGATTTCAATTTTGATTAATGTTTTACGTATTGTTATTGAAAGGTTTGCATTGTTTTTTGAACAAATAAATTTAAACCAAATGAATTTATAATTGAGAAAATAAAATTAGCTCGAACTGCTACCGAAATTTGATGTAAATAGTATATATATATATATAATATTATTTTAGCGTCGGATTGTTCCTTATATTTATTCCATTAAAATAGGCCATGTCAATTAGTGCGTTAATTTTTTAAAATAATGTCAATTTGCATCAGAAATTTTTAAAAATTATGGTAGAAAGTTATTGTGTAAAATTAATGTGTCAAACTTGGCCGACAAATTAATTTATGACTAGTACATTAGATATAATGCGTTGAAAATTTTGAAGCTTATATCATTGACATATATTGTAACACCCAAATTTTGGTTCATTAGAAGCGATTTAGAAATATTATGATTGAGTTGAATCATGTTTAAAGTTGTTGGTCAGTAAGAATCACTCGATAAAATAGATCAAAATAACCCGCTTGGTGTCATGAGAATGGAAGTTGCCATTAAATATGTGTCAAAACACATCAAATATAAATAAAAGCAATAAAGTAAATAACTCTGTTGAGCTCAAGTATGTGTAACGTTTATTTATCCTCCCACCAAAGTCGATGCACGATTTGCAAGACATACATATATTATATGAAAACAGTCAGCAACGAATGTTACTATTCCAAAATAACTAATACAAACTAGTAAATGAGCATTTTATTACCCATGAAAATGTAGGAAACTCAAGCTTGCCTCACACTCGGTGGTAAGCAAACATACTTAAGCAAGTGCTGGCTCGCATGCGTAGCTCATAATCATATTCATAAATACAAAGTTGACGCCCTCACATCTTCCATATCACCCGCCATGGTAAGCCGAGTGGCAAAGAAACAGTTAAGTTAGTGCAATAAATTTCAAAAATGTACTGCATTACACAGTACCATCATACACCACACTACCTCACATAAGTGAGAATCGAGGTTAAATAGGCCTCGAACACAGAACTTAATCAAAATGGACCCGTAGGAGCACAATCTAGGGATTTGAAATTCCTATGCTGCTTCCAAATGAAATATTTAGAAAATCCCAAATGGATACTAAACGGTATCATAACTGAAAATACTGACTAACTAATAAAAAAATCATATGTGCAGCTCGCATATATTGATAACTTATGTTCTACTGTATCATAACTGAAACTATCATATGCATGACGGGTATACTCAACCTCAACAACATGCTCATATGGTCATCTGGGCCTCATACTCACTATTTATAAAATTGTTATGGCTCGAGCTCACTCGAATCGATTCAACACTGCCCGAACTGTATAAAACTAAAATCAGGTGAATCCCTAACCCAAAAATGGGGTTTTAGATATATAATAACAACATTTGGTTTTATGACGATATCGTTAAGTTATGTTGTAGTGAGCAACACTACTTCTCTTTCATTCTCTGATACGAAGAAAATGAATACAAATTGTAGCAAACATGCACATTAGCACCTATATTTATGTACCAATAAAAAAATTAACAAGAAAAATTAATTTCAAAATTTATTATGACTTACCTTGGGTTACTCAATCCAGCTTCACCCGTGTAAGAGACCGTGGAAAATTTTTTTTTTTTAATATATTCGACTCGGGCAGGGAAGCATCAAACGTTAGAGAATTAATATTAATTATATTATATTCTCTACCCGGTTAAGTCTACTCGGTTAAATAATTTATTCTTTACCCGGTTACCCAGTTAAAGGAATTAAATACGGGTGTTAGTGTGTTTCCACAAACCCTAGCCGTCATTTCATTTATAAAGGATGACCTCCACCCTAGCCTTCATTCGCATTCTCTTCTCGCGTGTCTTCTTCCTTGCTTAGGTATTCTTCCTATCTCCCTCTTCTTAATTTTCTTGCATGCATATTTTAATTTGATAATAAGCTTTATAATCGTGAGGATTAAAAGTTTAAAATCAATAAGAAAACAAATGTAATTTTACACCGGAGAAACTAAAATTGCCGACGAGCGTCCCCTGTTTCTGCGAAATGGGGAAGCAAAGGCAAGGTAGCCGGGAAGCGGTGGCGACGGACGTTCCGACATCGGAAGATGATCATACCCTCTTCATCGATCAGTTTAGGGTCAATCTCACGGGTGTGGATGCCGGCCTGGGGTGGGACATGGCCAAAAACAGTAATGGCGGCAAAAACAGGGGCAACAACATTGGGGGAAGAAATCTGGCTGCCCTAGGTGGCGACAAGTTCCAATAGGGCCGGGGAAGGTAGATAAGTGGTCGAGGGTGACCAGGCAACCACCCAATTGAAGCGGCGATGCTCGCCGGCGGTGGAATCGCCTCCGTAAGCGCGCCGCTAGGAGGGCGATGCAGGCGTGGCCACTACTGGTTAACGGCCGGAGTTGGCCAGGGCGACACTGCCAGGGCATGGCAGGGCTGGTCGACGACGATTGACGGTGGCCGGAGGTGGTCGGCGGTGGCGGCTGGAGCATGCCTGGAGTCGGGAAGAGAGCTCGCCGGGGAAGAAGAAGAAGAAGAAGGGCGGTGGCAATTCTGTAAATACTTGTTGACTCGACACCGACTCGAGTTAAAAATAATACAAACACATAATAAATATTTAAAAATAATTATTTTAATAGGTTATAGGGTAAAGTTACTAAACTAATTAGTTATTGGACGAAGTCGATATGGACATAAGTAATAAAAAACTATAATGAGAAACTGTCGATAATTAATCAGCGTAATAAAAGCGATTAAATTAAATTGGACGGTTGTAAGTGATTAATAAATAAAGATGTTACCTTTACCATATTAAATTCAATATTAGGTAAATAAAGTGATTATTTTAATAACAAGTCAGTAATGTAGAAAATAGGTTATTAAATTATAGTCAGGTAGCAATCACTCGCGTCGAACGTAAATAGCATAATGAAAAAAATAAAGTTCGAAACTTTATAGAGTCAAATAATTTAAAATAATTGTATTAATAATATTTATGAATTAAAATAATACAAATTATCTTAAATAATTTAATTGAACAACCTAATTAATTAAATTGTTGTAAGTAATAGTAGCGATTAAAAAAGATTATAACCGAAGGAAAATATACTAATAATAGTAATTAAATATTTGGGTATAAGTTGATAATTATTTTATTAATTGTTAGGTGTTAATTATGATCTAGATTATTAATGTAAAGTAGGATTTAAATGATTATGTCACATGATTAGTGTAATTTTAATATTGTTGAAATTTAATAGTGAATATATATATTAGTTATTTAGTTGCATGCATTGCTACTCAAATAAAATTATACTTATGTATAATTTTATATTCTCATTCAGATTAGGATCATCGGTCGCAGGTCCGAGTTCGAAATATCCAGGTCCGTATAATCATCTAAAATGTTGTATTTTCCCTTGTTGGCAGCCCAGGTCGGCCTAAGCCCAGATTCGACCACCATGCGCCGTGGCGCAACCAGAGTCAAGGAATTAACTCAGTCCGACACGGGGCCGCACCATTAAAATTACTATGTGTGTCCGTATAATTATTTGAACTGTTATGTTGCCTATATAATTATTTGGAATGTTGTATTGTTCGTATAATTATTTGAAATGTTATATTTTCCCGACTGGTATAACAATATGAAATGTTGCATTTTCCCAAATTGGTAGCCTTTATCGGCATTGATCTCAGAATGAGTTGGGAGATGATTTTTTAGCCTCAAGATGAATTGGGGGACCATGACTAACCTCAAGATGAATTGGAGGACCACCTAATCTCAGGATGAGCTGGGAGATGTCTTCTAATCTCAGAATGAGATGGGAGACAAAGTTCTAATCTCAGAATGAATTGGGAGACCATGACAAATCTCAAGATGAATTGGGAGACCACCTAATCTCAGAATGAGCTGGAAGACGATTTTTAACCTCAAGATGAACTGGGGGACCATGACTAACCTCAAGATGAATTGGGGGACCACCTAATCTCAGGATGAGCTGGGAAACAATGTTCTAATCTAAGAATAAACTGGGAGACCATGACAAATCTCAAGATGAATTGGGAGACCACCTAATCTCAAGATGAGCTGGGAAATGATTTTAACCTCAAGATGAATTGGGGGAGCATGACTAATCTCAAGATGAATTGGGAGACCACCTAATCTCAGGATGTGCTGGGAGGCGATTTCAACCTCAAGTTGAATTAGGGAACCATGACTAATCTCAAGATGAATTGGGAGACCACCTAATCTCAGAATGAGCTGGGAGTCGACTTCTACTAATCTCAGAATAACCGGAGAGACAAATTTCTAATCTTAGAATGACCTGAGGGATAATTAATCTTTGTTTGTGTAATAATAGCAATAATAACTGAGTGAAATGATAATAGGGATTATATTGACTTGTTTCATTTAATTATGCGGCTTAGTGGTTTTATCACTAACGCGGAATTGCCTCCGCAGGTGAGTAGCATTGGGACTAAAGAATAGAAGCGTGGTTGGTGGTTCTTTTACCAACCCAGATATGGTGAATCGATAATAAAGTTGGACTTCCTTACTATTCTCTTGTGTTATAAATGTGGCTATGGGAAACGGTCCGAGACTGTGGGACGGTTATTTGATATTTTAGAGAACATGATTTATTGTTATGATTCATATTATATGTTGTGAGACATAATTGCTATATTCCAGTCCATGTTCTGGAATATTACCATTACATCAATTTTATTTTTAAGTAACACCCGGTCCGGTTCGGGCGGGTCGTTACAACCCACTCCTGTTGTAACAACATTAGCTTACGACTTTGGGGCTGGACTTTCTTTATCTTCCTTAGAACCTTTTATTTGAATACAATATCTAAGAAAAAGTAATGGCATTGATACCACTTTGTCACATACATAACAAGCTTTATAACTTTTTTGCTTTTTCCATGCACCATCTTTTTAAGTGTTCGAGGCATCACCCGTTTTGAACTTCTTCCTTTTCAAGTTATGCATTTTCCTTTAAGAAAAACATTCGCTTTAAGGTCAACCTCACTAAAAGTACAAGCATTGAAATTTTTATTTTTTTCTCTATGTCATCATTCTCAATTTTTCTCTGCTTGGTGTTCTACCAGGTTCATGATCATAAACATTGTCCTCAATCCCAAGCATTGTTTAAAAAAAATTCAAATTTTTAAGCAAAAAACATCTTTTGTTGATATCTCTTAAAATCCATATTGATAAATTTCTCAAGCTTCACTATTTTATCAATACCAATTATGCAAATTCCACAAATAATTTTGTATTGAAATTTTTGGAAATAACTAATGGAATACTAAATGTAAAACCCAAGTTTCAGCTTAGGGTTTTGCCCGATTTTAGTTTTGTCCAATTCGTGCAATCTCGAGTCAGTTTGAATGAGCTCGAGCCAAACTAGTTTTTAGAATATGAGTATGGGTCTAGATGGCTGTATGAGCATGTTATAGTGGATGAGTATGCCCGACATGTAGATAATAAGATCATGAGTTATCAGTGTATACGAAGGTATACAGTTTGGTTGTATATGTTAGCCAAGATTTTAGGCCTAGATCTGGGCCGTTGTAGTGTTTAGAGTCCATTTGTGATTTTTTTCGGAATCTAACTGCATGCATCAAAAGGATTTTAGACCATCGAATTGTGCCCCGTGGGCTAGCTCGATTACTTTTGGATTTCAAGGCCCATTTGCCCTTCCTGCTTCGATTCCCTCCTACAGAGTCATTTGTAAGACTTGAGTCAATTTTGACTTTGGACAGTCTCAATCCGAGTTTTCTGTTCTTATGTATATTACATATACCCATAGGTAGGTGTTAAGTGTTTAAAATATATAATATTTACCCATGTTTTTAATATGATTTTGTACTTCTCGGGTATAAACATTATTAATTAAGTAATATTTTTCTTTATATTTTAGTTAATTAATATTTTATTATATATGCTTAATTTTGATGTTTCAATGCAGAAAAAGATGAATAAATTAAGCTTTGGATTTGATTGGTCATGACACTTGGCGCCACCCAATGGCTACAATTTATGGTGTTCAATGGAGTCGAACAGTTGGAAACTTGAAGGGACATTATAATTAATTAGACTACGTCGATTTGTGAACACCCTCTTCGAATTCTTGTATCTCCACTTCTATATAAAGGGGTGGTCATTTGTTGTTGATCATATCTCATCTCTTGGCTTCGGAGTGTAGTAAAAGTAGTAGTTTTAGTTTTTGTAATTTCTTTCTCTTTCATAATAAAAGTTAGTTTCTTCTTTATAATGTTTTCTATTTTTATTATGGAGTAGTCTTATATTTCGTTCTAGAGAAGAATGGAACTTAACATGATTTAATTGAATTTATTTCAAGCTTTTACTCTTTTATTCAATCGGAATGTTTGAATTATCATGTTCTTAATGCTAAGAATAGATTGATCACCTATTTCTTAGATCATGAGGTTTAATTAGATTTCGGGAGAAATTAATTAGATTAGTCATTGATAATTCATCATACGACGAGTCTTTTGACTTGTTTGTCGTTGTGGTCGGGAGATACACAACACCGTATGCGATTGTAAGGCAATTCTTAATGCATTATTTTGTTGATTAATCAATTATCACCGGGAGGTAGAAATTGAGGCAAAATAATAGAAGCATGAAGGAGCGGGAGCCACCATGTCATATAATTATCCTAGATCGACAATCCGAGGGAATAAAAGATAAGAGTAAGATTTGATGAAGATTAAATTCATGTTAAGGGAAATTCGACTCTAGAACGAGTTTTATAATTTTAACTCCGCTTTTTATTTAAGTTATTATTTAGATTTCGTTAAGTCAATTATTTCTGTTTTGTTCTTAATTTTATTTTCTTTAATTAATTTAAGGAAATTCATCTCTCTGTGGGAACGATACTCTAATTTATCATCATACTACTTGTTTCGACCGTGTATACTTGCATGCTATTGAAAATAGTCTAACAAGTTTTTGGCGCCGTTGCCGGGGAGATCGAATTTTCTTAATTAATTTAGGATTAGAATTTTGAGTGTTTTTCTTTTCTTTTTAGATTTTAGTGTCTGATTATATTTTTTAAAAAAAAGGAAAAAATAAACTATATCATTGTCTTCTTCCTTCTATTATTTATTATCATTTGTTTATTAGTACGGTCACCCTTGTCTTCTTGTGATTCAAAGATTGAAAGGACTTTGAGAAACTTGTGTGCCGCTGGAAGAAGAGCACAAGAACCAATAGAGGAAGAAGCCATGCATTCATGGAGGACTACCGGAGTTTTAGAATTAGATGCACTTACTGCTTTATCTGCTCAGGTCAGTGCTTTAACTAATGAAGTTCAAATTCTTAATATACAGAGACAGGTTAAGGCTGTAGAACCAAGGTGTGAATGGTGTGGACAAGGACATTTTACAGGTCAATGTGCAACAGATCAAGTTAATTACGTAGGCAACTTTATTTGGAACAACAATCCCTATTCCAACACCTACAATGCGGGCTGGTGCAATAACCCCAATTTTTCATGGAATAATTCTTCACAATCGGTTGTTGTCCCCAATAATCCACCACCACCATCACAGCATTATCAACCCCCTTCACTTTCTTTTCAGCAACAACAACAACCAGATTTGGTCCAAATGTTCAATTCCATGCAACAAACCATGCAACAAACTATGCAACAATTTATGCAGAATCAGCAACAACAACAACAACAGTTTATGCAACAAGTTATGGTGCAATTAAACAAGGAACCAAGTGAGCGACCCAAGGGTGTACTTCCTAGCCAACCAGAACAACCAAGGAATGATGGTCAAGAGCATTGCAAAGCTATAACAACCCAGAGTGGTATTACTTTACAGGAACCAGTTCAGCCCAATGAAGTTAAGGAAAAAGATGAAAAACCAAATAACGAAAATGAACTCAATACATTGGTTAGCTTACTCGGATGCAAAGGGGATCAGTTTAGTAATTCATTACATAAATCCATAAATTCTCTTTGTGAAGAAGATATTGATGTGGATGAGATGGTTAAAGTATTAGATTCACAACCAATTTTGCCTCAACGATTCAAAGTTATGGAAACCTCAGATCTACCATTCCACAAATTGCTGCCATCAATTGAAGTACCACTTATTTTAGAGCTAAAGCAACTTCCAAAACATCTCAGGTATATTTTCTTAGGGCTTGATGACACTCTTCCTATTATTATATCTTCAGAGCTAACTATATTGCAGAAAGAGAAGCTGATTAAAATACTAAAAGATCACAAGTCAGCTATTGCTTGGACTATAGCAGACAAACATGGCATCTGGTGTGGTTGCTGGTCATTTTCTCCTGGACAGAAGTTTTTCCATATGGTGCAATTGAAATTAAGACTGAACAAGGAGATCGATCATTTAAAGTCAATGAAGCATGGGTCAAGTGCAAATTCAGTTATTCATGATAATCATCCACCGACTAATTGATATGAGGGAGTTCTCTTTCACTTCTTTTTCTTTATTTTTATTTTTGAGGACAATGTTTAGTTTAAGTTTGGGGGTGATGCCTTAATTTTATGCATATTGTTCATGCTTGACTCATGTTTAGATTTAGATATACATATATATAGTATAGTTTAGTGTAAAAATTTTATTATGCAATGGTATTTTAGTCTCTTGGTTCAATGATAGATACATGTGAATTAGTCTTACCTTTCTTGGGAAAACTTGATTAATTGATATGAGGGATGAACTGAGTAAAAGATTGCATTTGAGAGTTGGTTCTCTACCTTATAATATTTTCACAATCCTTTGGTTTAGATGATTTCAATGAATGTTTTGCAATAAGGATTGTACATGATGGTCATGACTTTTAGAATTTGCCCTAGCGACTTTCGAGGCGAAATATTTGGCTTGCCATGTTGATGGAAAATGATATAGGCATTTCTTTTTGATGAGTCTGGGCCTTTCTTCAAGCCTACCTAATATGAATTATCCTCTGTACACAATTTCATGGCCTTTATTATACATATTTGTTTGATTACCCTTATTTTAGCCTTGGCCTTTTTATTGAAAATATATCTTGCTGCTTGAGTCCTAGCACCCTAGTGTTTTGAATTCGTTCTAAATTCTAACAGGGATGAAACTTTGAGTAGTATAGAGGGAAGGCATTGCGTGTTATAGAGTGGTGATTGAGTAGATTGTGTGGACTTTCCTGGCACTTTGCTTTGTAAAAAAAGAAAAAAAGAAAAGAAAAAGAAGAAGAAAAGAAAAAGATGAGGCAATGATCCTCCACCAGTAAATACAAGATGAAGCAAGAGTCTTCCACTGGTTTGAAAGAAAAGAGAAAAAAAAAAAGCAACAGGTAGTCAATGGAAAATCAAAGCAAAGTTAGTTCTTATATTGGGTCAATTCGATACTACATTTAAGGAAGTTTGTGTCATATTGCTTGGGGATTTGTTGTACATGTATGTCAGGATTTAGAAAGGATTTTTAATTCTAGGGTGCATATTAGCCTCTGATTTTTCTATCTTATTTATCCTATTTTTGGTCCCTAGCCCCTGGCCCCGTTACAACCTATAAAGACCTATTGATTCCATTGAATTGGCATTGCCTACATTAGTGGAGATGGGAGCGAAAGGTGAACATATTTAAGCATGTGCTTGATTGTATTCTCTTGGTTGCAGATGAGAATGATAAGCCAATGGACTATCACACACACACAGAGAGCTTTCTTTTGGATGTGATTGATGAAAGGGAATTTCTGATTTGATTGACATCTTGTTGACTCTTGAGGGTTTGATTGAGAATCATATGAGAACATAATGGGGACTAAGTATTTTTGTGTAGTAAAATTTTCTTTGTTATGATATTTTGCTCGGGACGCGCAAAAGTTTAAGTTTGGGGGTGTGTTAAGTGTTTAAAATATATAATATTTACCCATGTTTTTAATATGATTTTGTACTTCTCGGGTATAAACATTATTAATTAAGTAATATTTTACTTTATTATTTTAGTTAATTAATATTTTATTATATATGCTTAATTTTGATGTTTTAATGCAGAAAAAGATGAATAAATTAAGCTTTGGATTTGATTGGTCATGACACTTGGCGCCACCCAATGGCTACAATTTATGGTGTTCAATGGAGTCGAACAGTTGGAAACTTGAAGGGACATTATAATTAATTAGACTACGTCGATTTGTGAACACCCTCTTCGAATTCTTGTATCTCCACTTCTATATAAAGGGGTGGTCATTTGTTGTTGATCATATCTCATCTCTTGGCTTCGGAGTGTAGTAAAAGTAGTAGTTTTAGTTTTTGTAATTTCTTTCTCTTTCATAATAAAAATTAGTTTCTTCTTTATAATGTTTTCTATTTTTATTATGGAGTAGTCTTATATTTCGTTCTAGAGAAGAATGGAACTTAACATGATTTAATTGAATTTATTTCAAGCTTTTACTCTTTTATTCAATCGGATTGTTTGAATTATCATGTTCTTAATGCTAAGAATAGATTGATCACCTATTTCTTAGATCATGAGGTTTAATTAGATTTCGGGAGAAATTAATTAGATTAGTCATTGATAATTCATCATACGACGAGTCTTTTGACTTGTTTGTCGTTGTGGTCGGGAGATACACAACACCGTATGCGATTGTAAGGCAATTCTTAATGCATTATTTTGTTGATTAATCAATTATCACCGGGAGGTAGAAATTGAGGCAAAATAATAGAAGCATGAAGGAGCGGGAGCCACCATGTCATATAATTATCCTAGATCGACAATCTGAGGGAATAAAAGATAAGAGTAAGATTTGATGAAGATTAAATTCATGTTAAGGGAAATTCGACTCTAGAACGAGTTTTATAATTTTAACTCTGCTTTTTATTTAAGTTATTATTTAGATTTCGTTAAGTCAATTATTTCTGTTTTGTTCTTAATTTTATTTTCTTTAATTAATTTAAGGAAATTCATCTCTCTGTGGGAACGATACTCTAATTTATCATCATACTACTTGTTTCGACCGTGTATACTTGCATGTTATTAAAAATCAGTCGAACAGTAGGCCCCACTAGGTAGCGAGTTATCAGAGTTCTAGATTGTGCCATGTGGCAAGATCTGGGCCATCCACTCAACCCTATCTTCCACACGAATCAGATTTTTCATGATTTTCAAACTTTTACACCATTACCGCCTGTCCACTTCGGCTAGCCACCGGCAGTCCTCCTTCGGCCACCCATTCAGTACAGGCATTGCTAGATCACCTCGCAGCCGACTTTCCATTCGTACCATTCACGACCATCAGTGCCGCCGCAGTTGCCGTCAACGACCGATTTCTCTATCATTGTTCATCACCTCTGCCGCCACCGTTTGGGGTGCTTTCTGGCACTAGCGAGCCACCATTGGCTCATCCGACCACCCAGATGGCTTCCCCTCGCAGTGATCTACAGTTTGGTACCAACACTGTCCACCGTCGCAGCCGCAATCGCCGCCGGCGATGTCACCGTACACTGGGGTGATGCCGCCCTTTTCCTGCCAATTCTTGGCCAGCCAGTAACCGGAATCCGCCGTTTGATACCACCATTAGGTCTACCTTGAGCCCCCTACCAATCCCGACCAGTGATGACACTAGCCACACCGCTATCGGTGTTCTTCGACAACAGGAGACCGTGGCCTTCCCACCAACTTGTTTGCTGAGTTTGCGGTCTGCCTAGTAGCGGCCGCATCTGTATGTCTATATCGTGTCCGCGTGTTCATGCTCGAGTCGCCAATCCAAAGCCTGTGTCTGTGCTCCTAGCCCAACCTGACCCAGCCTAGCAGTTAGCCCAAACCAAGTTGGTTTAGTTCAATTTGGTCTAGTTTAGCTTGGTTTACGGTCCGGTTCAACTCATTTTCAGCCGTTTCTCGATCCGTTTTGGTAATTCGAGAACTTTTACATTAGTTTAGATGCATATTCACATTGTTTAGTATGTTTGGATGTTATGAGTATTTTTATTATTTATTAATTATTTATTATTTATTTATTCATGATTATTCATTTCTTATTATTTATATATTTGTTGACTATGATAATGATTATGTGACTAATTATTGTTATTGATAATGTATATATTCATAGATATTATTTTTGTTCATGTTTATCTTATTTTATTTATTTAATTGATTGATTATTAATTATTTCTTAGTCATGTTATTATTTATACGTATTTAGTGTGTATGTTTGTATATTTAATATTTATATTAATATTCTTCATAATTAATTAATATTAGTAATTTATTTATTTATTTATCTATTGACTTATTTAATTAATTATTTGTTTATTTATTTAAGTATTTATATGTTTACTAACACGAGTATATATGATATTTACTCGTATTTAACCGTGTATTTATATAGTATAATTATTTTATTATTTTTATTATTAGAGTATTATTTATTTCATGTATTTATTATTTATCTAAATTGTCTATGTATTCCTTATTTATTTGTTTATTACATTATTATTATATGTCTTGATTTGCATGCCAAGTGTTTAGTTATAGGTTTGTTAGTATTATTTTCTTTATTATGATGTATTGATGATATGAGCACACACCATGAGCATGCATCTTATAAATGATGTTAGTATTTTACTTAGTAGTGGGTTCCGATGTAGGTTCAGAGTCCGAGCTCGCCGTAGATGTGCAGATACGCTTGGAGCTTGGACCACGAGGTCCGTAGGACTCTCTCCTCTCTGTCTTGACTCCTTGCGTGTCAAGTTTAATCATGTTTTATACGTAGGACGGCATCGGCGGTGTTTTATTACATCCCTCAATGTCGGGCTATTTAGCTGTGTTTTCTACGCATGTTTAATAAAACTACAAGGATGAGATCTCTTGTTGGTTTTCGAACTCAAGCTCTAGAAATTTATGTATATAAGCCACTTTCCTATAGCCTATTATATAAGTACGCACATTTTTATAGATTTCACAAATAAGAGAGTGAGCTGATATGGAGATATGTATGAATTGCACTAGTACTCCTTCAAACCATGAGGTAGTGCGGTGTATGATGGTACTGCGTAATGTAGCGCATTTCCATGAAATATGTGGCACTAACTTAACTGTTCCTTTGCCACTCGAGTACCGTGGTGGGTGATATGGAAAGTGTGAGGGTATAAGCACTGTATGTATGTATGAATATTATTATGAGCCATGCATGCGAGCCGTGAATTGCTTAAGTATGTTTGCTTAATGCCCAGTGTGAGGCTATCTTGAAGTTTCATAAGTTTTCATAGGTAATAAAATACCAATTTGCTAGACTGTATTAGTTATTTTTTGGACCAGTAATATTTGTTATTGATAATTTTCATATAATATATGTAGGTCATGTAAATCCTAAGTCAACTTTGGTGGGAAGATAGATAAACGCTATACACACTTGAGCTCAACACAGTATTTACTTTCTTGCATTTATTTATATTTGATGTGTTTTGCTGCTTATTTGACAATGTCTTCTATTCTCATGACACCGAGAAGGTTAATTTGATTTATTTTATCGATCGAGTCTTGGCTGACTAACAATATTAAACATGACTCGACTCGATCAGAACATTTCTAATCTGGTTCTTAGGTGAACCGAAATTCGGGGTGTTATTCTAAAACTTGTACACCTGATAAGATGAAGCCACAAAAGAATCACCAATTTGATGGCGAAAGACAAATCCAAGACATGATAAATGCACTTTCCTCAATGCAAAATTACCACCCCTACATGGGTCGATTTTACCAATAATTTGTATCTAAGACACAGTAAAATATTCTGTGCAATAACTAGGAGAAGTGTACACTTTCAGTCACACCACAAGATTGACAAAGAAATTCTTACAAAATCAAGGCAAATTAATTTTGGATTTACCATAATCTCATTATACATTGAAAAGATTTTTACCATAAATTGATTTGGCTAGTTGTGTTTTATCTATTTAGGCTTTTTCTTTTAGTTCGCAGATTTACAACTTTTTGGGAATAATCATTGATTTAGATATGCCACATTGTATATTCCATCACTAAAAGATATGAGAAGGGAGGAAAAGGCAAAAGATGGAATGTAGATGAAGTCTATTGATCTAGTTTGACATTTGGATCAGAAGTCCATCCACGAGTCTACTTTATTTATCGTCTGTTTGTAACCTTTTTAGATGATCTTAGCCCCGAGGGTCCCATGTCAAGATTATTGAGGTCGCCCCTACTGCCTTAGGGGTGTGAACCCTAAGTACATGAAATGTATGTCTAGCGCAAAGGCAACTTCCCAACACCCACTCATTGGCATCTTTGGAAGATTTATAGTATACGTCTGGGTGCAAAAGGTGCGGGGCCTAGTGCCAGGATGCCCAAATTTAAATCATTCCCACCCTTTATGTCATGGATACCTCCAGGCTGGACGGAAAGGCTCTATGTTGGCGCCCTTGCACCCAATCACATGACCTTGTTCGCATGCGGTTCGGTTCATGCCACTCTGACCCACATGCCAAGCCACTTGGCTGGCCATGGTCTAGCTTGGCAGAGGCCAACGACATGGATGCCTTTTCAACGCCCTTGTGTTACCTATAAATAGAGCCTTATTTCCAAGCTTTTCACCCTTTTAGCCTTCCCATCTGAGTTCTCCCTCTTCCTCCCTTGCCTTCCCCTTCCTTCTCAACTCTTACCAACCTCTCCTAAACCCCTCCAAGCCAAGCCTAGGCCCTAGGGTTATAGGTCTTGGGGTAGGAACCACGCAAAGAGACCTCCCCTTGGATCCCCTCAAGGAAATGGTCTTACCTTTTTGTCTCCCCTGTTTGTTGTCTTCTCCATTTTGTTCATGTTTTTATGTTTGTGTATTTTTCTTATAAAATATCATGCTAAAATAATATGAATAAGGGCTTCAACAAAACTTGTAAATTATGTTGTGCACTGGTCGTACTGTTAATGTAATATGTCATGCTTTTGGATTTTGCTCCTTTATGAGCTTGCTAAAATGCTTCAATAAAATTGGTAAAATTATATAAGGACTCACTAAGTGTCTACTCCCTGAATACTACAAGCTGTCCAATTGGTGACATCTCAAACTATGGTACTGGCGAAGGCGAGACTCTATCCTGCTCAAAATTAGTGGGCGAGAGTTTCCTCTCTATCAGAGCCATGTCCTAGACTGTCTCTACTAGGAGTCCCATGTCCTTCTGAGTTTGCCTCATATCCTGGCATGTCTGACTTTGCTCCTCGCTAAGATGACAAATCTACTCCTCTTTGAGTATTGGCACCTCTATCCTCTCGGTGCTCCTCAACTGGCACTCTGCCATCGCATCTCTACGAGGCAATTGGGAATGCCAAGTACGAGCCATCTACCGAAACTACCTCTAACACACTACCACAACGAACACAAACACTAGTTAGCCAAAAATCAACAATAGTGTGGGCAAAACCACTCACTTGATTGTCAGGAAAAACAACAATCAGCAACCTTTTGGAATACAAGGGCACAACAACAATAACAACATCAACAAGAGAGAGAATGGGAAATGAAACAACAAGGAGAAACCGAGAAAATTGTTGTACATACCGATGTAGAGTGCAAATCACTCAACTAGGGGTGCAGGCAACACACACACCATGGGTTCCCATCTTAATTAGCCATGAATTGGCTATAACACCAAAATTCTAACCCCTGATTTGGCCTTTAGAGAGTGAACTGAATCAAATAGATAAATTTTAGGATTATAATTCATAACCCACATTAAATGTAGAACCAACACAAGCACAAGAAGGACCTAACCACCTAAAGATGTCAAAAGACAGAAAGCCGGGGAAGCTACATGTGCAAACAATGCCAATAGATGCAATAGAGCCTACACTCATGAAAGTAGGACCTCCTAGATGAGTCAAATTTACTAAGGACACTATGTTTTGGGAGAGAATTTAGTAAGAGTCTCCCTTATAAATAGGACGATGGAAAATTTTGTACAACGTGTATAACTATCATTCAATAACATTCATAGAACCTTTTATAATATTACGTAACATTCACAAAAACATCTCCCAGGCATTACATAACATTTTTAGATCATTCACATTATATTTAACACAAATTTCACATTAATTAAGTTGTTGGCTTGCATAGTCTTTACATGGGCCTTTGTCTTATAATTACAAATCATAGAAGCTCCTCCAACCCATGTTCCTTCTTTGCT
>JAURVB010007209.1:0-23117 GCA_033002965.1 Piper betle
ATATAGATAATAAATCCTGTCAAATAATAAACCTTCCTTTTGGCCGATTTATCATCCACATGGACACTTGATAATTATCCCATACCTATTACCACATATGAATATAGAATTCTGTCAAACATTAACCTTCCTTTTGGCCGATTAATATCCACATGAATTAAATACTCATAATTATCTTAATATTTAAAAAATAAATTAATTTCCACAAAAGAGGCTACTTTGGCAGCATATTGTAGTCCTTAATAAATTTTAAAATATTAATTATGTTTTAACCAAAAAGTTATAAAAAATATCTTTATGTGGGAGTTTCCAAAATTATAACCTTTTGTAACTTTATTTTCCTCATGTTATGTTACCAAAAGAGGACCTAAATTTTGGGATAAAATCCCACAAAAATTTATAAAATAAAACCTAAGTCTCAATAATTTGATATGAAGGTGGCTCTGATGCCGCTTGATAGACTTTATTTAGAATTTAGATTTCATATCAAATTATCGAGAGAAATAAAATAAATAAATGAAATAGCGGAAGCGTACCTGAAGCCATAAAGAAATCAGAGTCTTGATCACTTAGGTTTTGGATCTTCCAAATTCAAGACTAGTTTTCTAAACCAAAGTTCTGGACAATGGGATACCAGAACGAAAACCAGATATGAATTCAGGGACCATAACCTCCATATTTATAGCCTTAGTTCCATAAATTCAATTCCACCCATAACGAAAGAGAATTTATGAAAAGGTATCTACACATTAAATTCCACACTTTTCTCATTAAATTCCACACCTTAATTTATGGCTCATAACCTTTAACTTTAGTAGATCAATTTAATTTAGCCAACCTTATATAATAACATATGATACAATTCCTGATTCATGTATATATTTATGTCCAATTTCCAACAGATTATACCCAATGTCCCACAAGCGAGGAAGGGCTCTATCTTGAGGTTATTAATCTAAAAATATATATCTGCTAATTAACTAAAATGGGACCATGCACGGCTACCATCTTAAATTTAGTCAGATGAGCATCTTAAATTTGTCACATATTTGTCAATCTTGATATTTAACTAAAGCTAACTACATGCAAATGGGCATTTAAGTTATGAGAAAAAGAAAGATCAATCAACGGTGACAAACTGGGGGATCACTAATTGGTAAAATTTAAGAAGTTTGTCATTGTTATATGAGCAATCAACGATATCAACGTCCAAGCAAGATAACATAACCATTTTTTTCCAAACTCTGCACAAGAGTTTGCTTGAGAACATCTACGTTAATGCATGTACGTGTGGCAGACAGATCAGATCAATATTGTCTGGAAGAGATCATCTGTCATGATTTTGTAAGTAAATACATATTGGTGAGGAACCAATGCTTGGTTATGATATGAAAACAAAAAGTTAGTTGGGAAAATTAAAGAGCAAAAAAATGTTTCCTGGTACATGACATTCATATCAAGCTGCCCAGTGAAAGGATATACTACAATCATTCTTTTTTATGGCATACTATTTTGGCAACAAAGATTTACCTTCTTGGAAGAAGGCTGTCTGTACCCTCTACGTCGTACTCACTGCCCAAAATCTAACTCTTTGCCTTTCATCCGACAACTTACATACTCCTATATATGTAGTGATCACCATCTTCTTATCAGACCCAAGTTAGCTCAACTCACCATGACTAAACCATGCAACTAAACTGTAATTGTCCGAAACCTAAATATTTTAGATGGTTAACCAAATCATCTAAGAATAGTTTCTTAGAAAAAACTTAATTACTATTTTACAAGTTTAAGCTAGCTCGAGCTTTATCTACGTATGTACTTGTATTGTAAGATCACATGTATAAACTAAATTAAATATGGTAGTTAATATATATGAGTAGGGATAACAGGGAATGCACGTACGTATATCAAATTTCCTTAACTTCTCATGCATGGAAAATGCAATAATGGTCTGTGTAATTCGTTTCATTATATGAATATACAAACACACAAGCACAGTAACGTTACCAATTACAATTACCACACCAAGAAGCAATAACACATATACTTCAAGCCGACCATTGAGAATTAATACAGTTGGAGATAATCAATTTGTGCATCAATGAGACCGTATCATGTGTCCTTTCGATACACCAAATGAGTGAAAATGCTAATTTAACACCAACTCTTGGTGTAAGAAACAAAGAGAAAACGAAGTTAACGATATGGTTGCATGGACAGCAGGCAACACAAACTAGTTATAAGTTTGACTCAGGCATAAGAATTATGACCTTGTCGGTGTTTGTAAGGCGAGACTAATCTCCATGCACGCTCAGAGTACCAAAATATTGAATCATTGAGAAGAGAATAAGGAGGTAGCCAGTGCATTAGGTAGTAAGGGACAAACAAACTAATTGATCATGCCCATGACTATAGAGAATTGCTAGTATGGAAATAATATGAAGGAAAAATGAGAAGATGATTGTAGGGGACGAAGTTCAATATATCCTTCTTAATTTGTGGTTTGTTCTTTTCTTCTCAAAGCAATGCTTCCTTGTATTAAGAATTGAGACTGCAGCTCTTCAATGTATTCCTTGATGAACTTGCATGCAGGTACTTGAAAGAACTACTACGTAAATAATTCATTTGAAATATAGAGAGCAATTTGAGTTGAATCAATTATATAATATGCATTTCAACTTGTCAAAACTCATTGTTATCATTAATTAATAGTATTTTGCACCATCCGTTTCCTTTTATTTTCCGTGGCTAATTGAATTAGTCATTGGATCATGCTTGCAAGACATTATCTTCTAGCTAGCTAATTATACTAAAGGTGGATGTGTTCGACATAATATTAACAAAATATAAAGCAACCTTCGCAAAACGTGCTTAATCCCTTTTCATTTTTTTCAAACACTTAAATAAAACTATCCTAATAATTAAAACTAACAAACGTTATTATGTGAACTCGGTCACTTTATATAATTGTAACAAAAATAAAATTTCCTTTCGGTTGTTACTCATTGAGAATTTCAGGGAGCTCGTTAAATAGTTTAGCTCATACTATAAAATGTTCATGGCTAGAAGCCCGGATTGTACTATGGTGGACCGAAGGTTGCGTTTGTCCGAAGGTCCAGAGAATTCGGTTCTTGGTGGCGGTGATAATTTACGGGGGAGCGCTGCGCTTGTTTTTCATCTCTTACATTGGATAACATGTGTGGGTGGATCATCCATTCTTTCTACACGTTACATGAGTTAGTGTTGTTAATTAAGCGAGTAGCTCATGAACATTTGGCGTTTAACTCGATTCAACTCGACTCGACATTTATATGCTCCAACCAGCTCAAATTTGAATCCTACGAGTCAAGTTTGAGCAAAACAATACTTCACTCGACTCAATTTGGTTATAACTCGAACTCAATTTGAAATCAATACATACCTCGATTTAAATATATAATATAATAATATACACAATATCTAAACTTTAGTCATCTATTCTTTTACTTCTTTACTTCCTATTTTGAACATATTTGAGCTAGGTGGATTTTTTAATAACTCAAGTAAATCGAGGCCAACCGAGTTTATAAGTCATGAATGTGTTCCTAAATATATGATAATAACGTTATTAAGGTAGTAGCAAAATGAGTTAACAAAATATACTTCAATATACTAGTTTTTTTTTTAATATATATTGATCGTAAAATTAGATCGAGGTCGTTTACAGTATTAGGGCATGTTAGCTAGTATTTTAGGTGGGTTGGTAATGTAGAACATGCTATTAGACGAGAACGTGCTATTAGACGATTATTAAGTATGTTGCATTTTATTGGATTTTATTGTATTTTATTTTATATTTTAAGATTTATTTTATTATTATTAATTCGAGTCAGAAATGAGTTAAGTTTTATTTACAAAATACCCGCACATGTATATGTATTTCTCCCCAGTTTTCTCACAACTCTTCCTCTCACGGCCGCCCTTTTCATCTGGCCACCACCGCCATTGCTGTGACCGATGTTGCCCTCCTCTCCGACCACCGATCCTCCCTTTGTGAAAAAAAGTATTTAAACAATATAAAAATTTTTCCCTTTTTGATAATTTGGTTGATTTTTCCAACCACCTGGGTAAAGAACTCAAAATATTATTATTATAAATAATCCTAAAAAGTTACATAATTGAACACAAAATAATCGTTATAGATAAATAATAAAATATATAAAAAATTAAACACAATAATTATATTAAAGTTACTCATCAAATTGATGTGTGTGTGTATATAATAAAATATATTATCAAAGTAATTAATAAATATTTCTAACCGATGATGTTGTTCAATTAATTAATAATAGAATGAAATATGTCTAATAAAATATTTAGTAAACAAAGCCCGTAAACAAAAATAAAAAATAAAAATAAAAAAAGATGATAATAATGATATTAAAAATGCACTAAACCCACCAAAGTCAAATCGATGTAAGTCACCACTTCTTCTCTTCACGTCCCAAGTCAGTTCGTCTTCCCAATCAGCAACGAAGAAGGCGTTACCTTCTTTCCATCCACCGACCGTTCCGCGAGCCCCTGGCCAACGCGATCTTCACTGCATGCGACCAGCTTTATCGCCCCTGCCTCTGCTTCCCATATCACCGACAAATCGCCGACTTACGGGCCACATATCTCCGACTCTCCTCCTCCACATTGCAAACGATGAAGTGTAAGTGTTGACCTACTTATGTATAATTATCAAAAGAAAAGTAGTGTGTACATTATTTGATTAGATGTGTATATCATTGGTTTCTTTGGTATATATCTAATAAAAAGTATAAATCATAGGAAAGTGTACCCAAGGCCCATAACTGCTTGCCCTCTGTAAATTCTTCAAGTGTGTGACTATGAAAAAGCATGAATCATTTGAAGTGTAGGCCATTGGTTTGTTTGGTGATATCTAAAAGTTGTAGATTGTAGGACAGTTTTTGAGTGCTAGATTTGATTATGATAAGGTTTTGTAATGAAATAATATAGTTAAGAAATAAGTTGAATAACATGTGTGTTTAACCTTCATACCTAATTCCCACAACAAAAGCAGTCAGATACAAGAATAGTTTGGACATTGCTTGATTGAATATTCAGTCCAAATCAGACGAATAGTTTATGTTCAAGTAAGCTGGGCTTAGTGCCCTGATGCTATTTTTGGGTAGTGTAGTATTGTAGTTTATGCGTATGCTTTATGTTGGTATCTGATAGAGGAGCATATGATGAATTGTGCAGTTTTATGGATTTAACTACTGATTCTGCCGGTAAAGAGGGGATAATTAGTGTTGAAGATTCTGCAATTGTCACTGGGAGGACCAAGGCACTGGGAGGACCAACGTTGTCATATGGGACATGGATGAGACCCTTATATTGCTGAAGTCACTCCTAAATGGGAGTTATGCTGCTACTTTCAATGGATCAAAGCATATTGATGAAGGAAAAAAGATTGGTAAGGCCTGGGAGAAGCATATTTTGGACGTCTGTGATGCTTTTTCTTTTTATGAGCAAGTGAGTTGCGTCAATCGTGCGTTGTTGGCATATTTTACTTCTTCTTGCCGTTTTTATTAGCTTCACTATTATTTATCTTAACTAAAGTTTTGAACATGTAGGTAGAAAATTACAATGAGCCATTTTCACAAGCTCTGCAAGCATATGATGATGGGCGTGACCTCTCAAATTATGATTTTAGTTCTGATGGTTTTGGACCACCCGTTGATGATTCCAATAAGAGGAAATTAGCGTACAGGCACCGTATCATATCATATGCCAAGGTACATCAAAATGTTGTAACGCTTACATTTGATAAATACATCAGCACTATGAGACTGTTAATTGATGTATAAGTGCCTACATTTGCCTTGTCCATGATACAGTTCTATTAACTTACTTTCTTCCCTTCAGGGTTTACATAGCCTTCTTGACAAGGAGATAGTCGAGATCTGGAATGATTTGTATAATATTAATAATTCATACACAGATGGATGGTACTCATCAGGTGCTTTTAATACTGCAACATCTTGCTGTGTTTTATTTGTATTTTTTCTACACTGATGTTTGCTGCTTAATCTTATGGCATCTTGCAAAGCATATATTCACTAAATAAATACATTTTTTAATATCTAAGTATAAAAGTGATGTACTTAACTAATTATTTCTATTTATCAAATATGAAACATATACGGTTAAATAGTGTCTTAGGTATTTTATAAAAATTTATTTTTGAGATAGTTTATATAAATATATTAATAGACTATTTTTATTAATTTTAATCTTTATAGCTGTATATTTTTTCCCAAACGAGCTAATTTCAACCTTATGATCGAGTTAGTTTCAAGATCTTGAACGATCCAATTTCGAGTTCCCAAACACATTGGTTTCGAGATCTTTAAAATTTAACAGTTTAAGTGATTTGAATTCAAACATTAGAAATATTTGAATTGATTTTGAGTATATATACTCGAAACTTTTTCAATATTGAGTCGAGTTTGAACGAACTTCGAATTATTCGAGTCGAATTTCAATACAAGTTGAGCTCGGCTTGCTCGTTCATTTAACAACCCTGCCTACTTTTACGAAAACGGTAAAGAAACACCCTTACCAACAGTGGGCGCAATTTTGTAGGTTACTAAGACCAATGTGGTATGATGTGTCCAAACCCGTAGCAACGTGTTTAACATTGTGTTCGACTAACGTGTCTATGGACAGTATTGTACAAACCCTCAATGCCGTTCAAAAAAAATAAATTTCTAGTAATGAGTTATATAGTTCAAGATCAGTGATCTAATTATTGGTTATTACTCACGGCATCATATATACAAATTGTCTAAAATGATTTATATAAAAAAATTGCCCAATAGTAAACTTTGCCAAAATTTTGTTATATTCTTTATTCAAATAACGAAAAGGCTTGTTCAACTCTCTTTAATTTATTTATTTTTTACTAACCTCTAACTTTCGAGCTTCACAACACTCCCAACATGCACATGCGTGTAAAGTGAATTGTTCTGGGTAAGGTAACAAATATGCGTGCTTGAAAATTTGTTTTTTTTTGTTTTTAAGCAACTTTCCATGCATTCATGCTTAAGTGGCAAATCAAATTTCGGATAATCTACCATATTTTAGCTCTCTTCGCTACGTATGTTTATTGCTTATAATTTAAATTTACGAATATCCAATTGTTATTATTTCTATTTCCAATTTCAGATAATTAACCATGTAGCTAGCTCTTTACCCAAGTCGGTAAATTCTTAATGTCGGTTTCTATTAATTATTAGGTTTATCTTACATCATTTTTAGAGGAGATAATTGGTGACTTATATATAGGCTAATAGGAAAATCTTATTCTTTAAACTAATTTTTTATTAAAAAATGTCTACAAAACATGTTGTAAATCCCTTTTTGAGGCTCATTTGGCCCAACATTGGTGTCAGAGCCTAATTGATTTTTGTGTGGACCTAACATGAAGGGAAGATGATTCGGGTGAGGGGGAGAATTATTGGGTCTATCTGACATCATGTTTAAAGGTGATTGGTGACTCGTATATACACTAATAAAAAAATTTTATTTTTTAAATAAACTTTTAGATTAAGAGAAACCCATCAAATATTTTGAGGGCCATTGGGCCAACAATAATTAGTCTCTGACTCTAGCAGGGCTTCTACTTATAAGTATACCCCATGTTACCAAACAATACATTGATAATTCTCTGCTACATCTTTAGCTTTTCTCAATTCTCTTCGTCTTCTTGCTTCAACAATATTAGTACCATCGGTTTTGTTAACCAATAGTCGTATAGATGAGTATGGAGATGGTGGATGACAAAGTGATCCAAGAATTCGTGGAAGACAATCTTTTCTTCAACGACGTGGTGGATCACCTCTTCAACCTCCTCGTCGCCAACCATGACGCCCGGTTCTCCAACTCGGACCTCCTTAATGGCCTCAAGAACATGCGGGTGTTGAAGTAGGAGGAGGAATATTCCGGCGACGAAACCGACGACGAGTTGCGGGCAGTGTACGACGACGATCTTTTTGTCATGTTCGATCACGACGGCAATGGTAAAGTTACGCGGGAAGCCTTCGAGGAGGAGTTGAAGAAGATAATGCTTGCCATAGCTGATCAGTTGGCGTTTCTTCCCATGGCTATGGCGCCCCTCAAGATATGTTTATGCTTTATGATCATAAGAAGTTCATGTTATGATTTTTTATTTATGGTATTGTTATTATTATAAGTTTGTAGCTTGTATTGATTGAACGAGAAATTTACGCGTGTGTCTATATATATATTTCAGTTTTCTTGTCATTATTATTATTCATTATATCTACTCTTATTTATCAATAAAAGAGAACTCAAACTATGATTAAAAGTAAGAGCTCTAATCAATTAAAATATAACAAAAATAATAAATAATATATCGAATGATTATAGTATATATTTTTTAATTAGGATTTATCTTTAAAGTAGAGTCAATCGGAATTTATATCTAATACATTAAATTATTATAATTTATCATATTATTCAATAAGAGTTTATTCATAAAATTAAAATTTATTTGCCCATATTATAAGTTGCGTAGGGCACTATAAGATGTATAGGGCACGATATCTTGAATAGTTATTTATCATATGTCGACCTTAATCATGATACCCCAAATATATATTTTAGTGAAGGGTTTATGTATGCACTCTATAGTCTATACTACGTGTTTAATATTTTTTCACATCCATTATTATACTTTGATTTTATATAAAATTTTAAGAAAATTTTATTAAAAAATTATTTTTGTTATAATTATAAAAAATAATAAAGTTCACAAAATAAATAATGTTCGGCACTTACAATTATTAAGATGGTTTTCTAAGCTTTTAAAAAAATAAAAAGAGGTTAGTTAACCCTTCTTTTTTATTTTTAAACGTTTGGTGTCTTTTATCGATTTATATTTCATTAACATTTTGACAAACATATTTTCCAATCCTTATCATTATAATTTTATATTTTTCTTAAATAAAGAGGTTTAAAACAACCCAAAGCCAAATTAGGGTTGTCAATTGTCACGTCTGAATTCCATCCAAAGTCTTGCTTTTGATATTCTCTCCCATCTCCAATCGGTTTCTTCTCCAATTCTCGTTGCAGGGATCATAAAAGGTGCCGACTTTGTGCGCAACTGGGTCGAATTTGAGGTTGGGAAGGCGAATTTCTTGCGGTATGTGGAGCGGAGGTGGCCGCCCCGCTGCTTCGGTTGTTTGGCGTCTTGTACTACCGATCTTCGTTTTTTCTTCTTTTGCCGGTATTTAATCTCTCTTATATTAGATAATGTTGTGCCCTTCGTGAAAATTGTGAGGTACTTTGTTGGTCCTTGATATCTGAAAATGATCTGCTTTGGAACCCTACACATATAAATGATGGGTACTGTAGCTAAATGTTGAGAAATTTGTGCAATCATCTGTTTCTATGTCTTGAAGGACTTTTTTAGGTGTTAATTTTAACTTTATAAAAAAAAATGTGTCTGTTAAAAGTTCATGAAGATTTGCAAAAAAATGTGTCTGCTAAAAAAAATGGGCTTTTTTTTGTCTTGGTGGGCAATGTCCTGCTCATGAAGATAAAAGCATCCATGGTTGCCAAAATGGAAAGATATTTTGATGATGCTACCTTGGTTATCAACGAATGAAAATAGGAACTATAGTTTACTTGCCTAGGGAGCTTTGGAATGAAGGGTAGCTGCTATTCCGAAGCTTATGGGATCTCTTTGTTTGAGTCAAATCCTCGAGTAAATTTTCTGTTGGCTGTTACTTTGTTGTGTTCAATGGAACAATTCATTTAGAAATTGTATGAGCCAAAATCCGGTAGATTAACATAGATGGTCAACTCCAGTCAGAGCAATTTTAAAACCGATAGAACGAATGGAAATGAGATTTCTTTCTCAGTTTCTCTTGGCTCAAGTTATGCATCGTATGGAGGCTATGGATATTCTGAGTTTTATGGTGAAGAAATCTTATGCGCCTTTTTCTCAGGATCTTTCTCCAAGAAAACTGTTACGCTGGATTCAATTGAGATCTTTACCTCCCATGAATGGCTAAAACGTGAGCCTACAATCTATTTTCATTGTCAAGATGAGAATAAAACAGTTTTCCCTGATGTGAAGAAAATAAATGTTGTATACCGTTTCAAAGGAATGGAATCTTGGCAGGTTTGTTCACACCTCATGTCTCTAATTGAGTGATGCCTTCAGTTTGTGTTCAATTATGTTAAAGATCAGTGTCCCTTATCCTTAATATGGTCTCACACTAACATAATTTTAAGTCTGATATAAATACATAAATCATATGCAATGTGATACTTGACACTTAAAAATACTCGGAATCTTAATTCTGTCAGACATTTAAATCTTCTAAGTTGTCTCTGGACTCACAAAAAGGAGTCCTACGGTGTATGCATTTAATGAAAAAGCTATCTTATACAAATAGAAGATTTGAATATTATCTTGACAGCAAAACATAGTCATAAAATTCTGTTTATCAGTTTCTATATAAAAGAAAAATTGTTAATGCACCCTCATGGTCCTCAAAGGGAAAAGAGAAGCACACCCAAGCAAAAAACCAAGTAGAATTTTGTGTGTTATAAGCTGGTACTTCTTTTTGTAGATTTCAATATAGACAACACAAAAAAAGGTCTGCTATTGTTTAGCATTGGAAGTAATAGATTTTTTTCTATTTTGAATGGACAGCAATATAGAGAATGTTGAATATGAAATTTTTGTGATCAAGAATGATCATTTGAACTTACTGTCTCTTCTCTGTATTTTCTTCTGCTTGTAGCTTACGCCTGCCATATTTTAAGGTTTCTGTAGTTTATTATGTGTGGTCAATGATTATTAATGGTCTAGTTTAACTTTCATTCTATTTCAGCCTCTAACAGATTTATCGGGGGATAAATGCAAGAGGTGTGGATTATATGAGAAGGATAATCTCAAATCAGACGATGTGTTTGATGAATGGGAGCTCTGTCCTGACGATTTTGTTGGTTCTGATGGCAAATATATCCACTTCAAAGAGAAAGAGTTTAACGCAACATTCTCCTGTCCTGAGTGTGAGAAAGGTGGCTTGCAGCATAACTCGTGAATGCAACATAATGCTTATTTCGAGAGTATTTATGTGATTATTTGGTTGACTTTCAGTTGTTTCTATAATATAATATGTGGTTCTCCGTTTGTGCACTTGCACAGGTTTAGTGCACGCAAAATTGAAGGATGCTTCGGATGGGAAAGGAGTAAACATAGTGGTGGCCATTCTGGTGAGCATACTTGTTTCAGCTGTGACTGTTACTGCGCTGGTGTTTGGGTACAAATACTGGCAAAAGAAGAAGAGGGAAAAAGACCAGGCACGGTTCCTGAAGTTGTTTGAAGAGGGCGATGATATTGAAGACGAACTAGGTCTGGGGGTGTGATTCTAAAGTTTTGAAGGTTGGGTTCTATCTTTCTTGGCAGCGATGCACTTTGCGGAACTCATTTGTATATTGCGTTAGCGCCTTTTTGGGAAGAGTTGTCCGTGAAAATTGTACATTCTCAATCATGAACGTGGTGTGATTTTTTTTACTTTGGTAACTGAATTGTTGTCCATTTATCTGCCTAGAATGAAGCTTCCAACATTGTAAGCGACACACACGAAACATCGCCTAAATCGAAAGCATTTTACTTGGGACGAATTTCGATGTGCTAAAGATTACTTCCAAGGTCCAAACCCAAAGCGGGTTGTGAGGAACGCCGTTTTGATGGCTGGTAATATAATACAGGTCTTGCCCCGTAATCTGGTTCGATATAAAGGGCACTGATCATTTTCTCCCACTGTAAAGGGTTTTTTTACCCAAACTAGGACGAAGGTTTTTTTACCCAAGCTGGATTATACTTTGTCTACCTAAGTACACACACGTTCAAATAATGGGAAGGCTCTCATACACCCAATTTTAACATTCCCAATCTTTGTATATGTTTTCAGGGTTCACAAGAACACATTTCTTACATCGTGAACAACAATCGTACGCCATTACCCGAGGATTCGTTTATAAAAGTGAAAACAGGCGACAGGTAGCATAGAGGGCTGCAAATTACGGACCTTCCTAAACTACAATCCAACAAGTAAACGCCCGTGTTTAAGTACCAACTCACAATAATGTTCTTATTGCATTGCATGATTAAAAAAGAAACTGCATAGCCTAAAAGGTCCATAGAGTGTCGTGGGTGAAGTTCAAGCTCCAAAGTAGCCTCGAAAACAAAAAAAAATTAAACCCACACTTGACACAATAGCACGATATAATAATTAAGTTCAAAGCAGCATTTTCATAATATGGGTCTCGGCAAGGCTATGGGTTGCATGGAGACCTACTCCCCCTTGGAGAGCCACGGTTGTCATCATCGCTTCGATCATTTGTGGGACTGCGGCCATTAGCACCGTCGTTGCCATATCCCACACCATTGGGGCTGCTTTCCATCCTCTCTGGGCTTGCTGGAGTCATCCCATTTTCCCTGGGACTACCGCTATCACCAGATCCATTACGGTCAGCAGCGTGTCGCCGGTCACTGCCCCTAGGAGAGAGACTGGCCCTGTCTTGTGAAGGGCTCCTTTCTAAGGGTGTTGGGCTACGCTTTTTGTCTTTCATTGCAGCAGGTGATCCCCTAGGCTCAGGGCTCCGACTATACTGAAGACTCCTAGATCTTCTACTCTCATCCCTCCTCGGAGGGGATCTTGAACGGCTGCAAAAAACATGATCGTACCAAAGTTGAGTAGCAAATATTAATTGAATCACAAAAAACACAAACATTTCAATAAGCAAGGGAGATTGCCAGGAGTCCAGTTTTCATCAAAAAAACACAAACACGTACCTGTAACTTCGACTCCTGCTGTAACTACGACTTTGACTTCTGCCCCCTCGGCGAGGAGTTGGTGACCTTGAATAGCTTCTTCCACGTCTACAAAACGAGGCTTATTCAAACTTTGTCTTCCCATGTGTGTCAATATGAAGCTTACAAAAAATATTAGCGCTTACTTGAGATTTTTTGGACTATTCTGGCAGTTTCTTTCTATATGGCCACGATCACCACATCGGTAACATTTGTTCTTCCAATCGCCAGCTTTGCAGTCTCGAGCCCAATGGCCATCAAGACCACAGTTGAAGCATCGTCCAGATCCAGGGGGGCACCTCGTCCTGACAACTCACGAGAACCACCTGCCCCTCGGGGACCCTGCGTTTATAAAACAGCTCACACTAATACTCTTCAGAAAATGAACAACTATCCAACTACTTAGCATGTAAATTTTTCTTCATGTCACCCACAGTTCTAATGATTGGAAGCAAAACCCGGATTTGAACTTGTTAGCCAAGTCTAGACGGTAATTACTGATAGCAAGGATCAGTGTCCTTAAACAGCACCATCCACAGACTAAAGAAAATAATTTGGCAATTGCTTTCAAATCATATCCAAACCTGGAACTAGATAATACGGATAACTCACCCCCCTTGAGAACTCAACAATAATACGGCTCCCATCAAATTCTCTGCCATTCAAACTGTGTCTTGCATCATCAGCATCACGGTAATCACCAAATTCCTGGATCAAAAGGAACGAGGAAACATAAGAGAAAAATATATGAAAATAATAAATAATAAAACGAAAATAGCAACGAGTGGAGAGGAGGGCATACAACAAAGGCATAGTCGCGCTTCATATCCACATCGCGTACTCTGCGGAAATGGGTTCCAAAACAGTAAGGCCATCAATGTAAAGAATGGAAGGATGTGACACTGGCCATCAGCAGATGAACTAAACACCACTTGGTCATTGACGCATTCCATAAAAACACAGCTATAATTACAGTAACAATCGCCATAGTCTCTACATAATTCTGCAAGTATAGCCACCAGTTCCACCCAGGAAACCACCCTCTCACCACAAACCTCCAGGTTCGGCAAAAGCCCAGGAACCTTCAATAAGATCATTCATGTTAAAAAATAGGACACTTGGTGGTGATACCTTCTTGCAGATACATAAGAAATTAGGTAAAATCAGCTCCTAATGAACTGATTTATCATCATTAGCACTCACAACACCTCGTTGCAGACCACCCGAGTTGCCTTCCCCAATCTGCTAGTAGTTCTTAAAGTTTGAATTTCAGACAAATTACAGCCCAAATTTCACAAACGTATTAAAGAATAAATTAGTTATACTGCAACGCACATGGCAATGCACTAATATGACTATTTAAAAGTAAGCTATCAAGTTTCTTTAGGTATCTAATGCTTCTCAAGGAACAAGAATCAGCTTGCCCTGTCACACCAAACAATTCAAAGAAATTCCATCATCACCTTCCATATCTGCTAAACAGGTCCTCCAGATCCCGTGAACGGGTGCGTGCACCAAGATGCCCAACGTACAACCTTGCGTTACCATAACGATCATCATGCCGGGGCATTTTCTGCAATTTAAACCAAATTTCAGAAAAGAAAAGTTCAAAAACTTCTCTTTTGTAAAGAAACTACAATCGATTGTATACCCATAGAAAAAAACAAAGAAAACCAAAACCCTAAAAAAATTCCTAAGAAAACCCTATGAAGGTGATAGCCAACAATCCAACACCCAACACATCCAGGAAAACAAAAAGAACCCACTTCCAACGAGACAAGTCACAAATCTAAGAACCACAACCCAAACTGATAAAACGGCATTCAAAACGATCATGAAAAAGGGCGAAATCGCAACTTTCCGGTTTTGATCGAATGAGATAGATCGATGATACCAGAATCTACAATTCCACAAACCACATCCCAATTCCCAAAGAACTGCAACCCAATACGACGAAAAGACAATGAAAATGATCCCGAAAAAAGGGAAAAATCGCAACTTTCCGGATTTGATCGGTCAACGATGCAAGAATCTGCAACTTCACAGCCCAAATCTTCGAAAAGATTGGCGAGTCGAGAGATCTAACCTCCGAGCTAGAGGGGAAGGAGCCGCAAAAACCCTAGCTCTGCGCTTAGTCAGGGTTCCCTCCACGTCGAGGCTGGTATATATACAAAAAGGCTGCACCTCATTGTAGCACAGGGCCTTGAGTCGTTGGATTTACCTCATTGCGGTACACGGCTCGTGAACTGTTAGGATAAAAATTTAATGACCCACCATTTTTAAGACCCCCACCCCCCACCCCCCCCACGACCTGTTAGACACTAGCTCTACGAGCGGCTTGGGGGGCATGGCTGCCGGGTGGTGAAGGTGGTCAATTGTAGTGGGGGGTCGATCGCGGGGCGGCGAGTAGGGTCGGAAGGGCAGGTCGTGCTAGGGGAGCCACAATAGGGTGGCGGGTGGCTTCGATCGCGAGTAGCTTAGGGGGCCGTAGTGCGGTGGGGGCAGGGGGACAACGGCTGGCTAGGGCTGCGGCTGGGATAGGGGGGACGGTGGGGGGTGGGGGGGGGCACTGCGGCAATGGCAAGGGTTTTGGAAGGGGGCGGCTAAGGGCGAGCATGCCGTGGCTATAGGGCAGGGGGAGGGCGTCGATGGGGCGGGCGGGCGGCAGGATGGGAGGCTACGACGGCTTGGGGCGGGCGAGGGGGGACCACGACAGAGGGGGTCGTCAGGGCAGGCGAGGGGGCCATGGCTAGGGCCGCCGACGGGGGGCGGGGATGGGTGGGCGGGCTGTTAGGCGGCGACCAGGCGGGTCTAGGGTGGGTATTGGGCGGTTCTGGAGGCGCAAGTAAAATCTAAGCCGCTGGATTTCAATCCAATAGCCCAAATTTGATACTACATGGTGCGCTGTCAAAAAGGGTAGTGCACTATAACCTGCCCTATATATATATATATATATAGTAGCACGGACCAAATGGACATTCTAGATGTGTTTTAGAGATAGTTCTTGTGCTTGAATCCAACGGTTGTTAGTTGTTATGACATATGTAGAATGGGGAGTCCACCAAGACCTTCACATTTTTTATTTTATTTTGTGATGCCGGAAAAAAATGAGATCGCTTTTATAAAAAAGAATGTCAAATTAGATGAATTTTGAGAACCCATAAAAAATTTTTGTTTGGGTTTCTTGCATGGAATTTCGGACCTTAACTCCAGGGTGATGGAGTGGCTGGGTAGCCAAAGTAGAGATGGCAAGTTCCAAAAAAGAAGAACAAATAGATATGGAAATACATGTAGCCATGTAGGAAGATGAGAGAGTTGTGTCGTACGTATATGTAATAAACTTTGACTGATCAATCAACGGTACCATAGATTACATACCGACAGAAATGGCAGGCGAAAGGAGACAGTACTAGAACAGCATGAACACTTCCCAAACTTCCCACCAAACATCCCATGTTACCCTCCTAACATCCTTTGTTTGCCACCAAACATCCCATGCTAGCCGAATTTACCATGCTTGAACCATAGATGAAGATATCAGCAGATTCCACTCAGAATCGGCTGATTTAACTCGGATCGAAAGCAATCCAATCCGAAACGGGCTTCGAATTGGGTTTTTAATAAAACGGTCGACGAATCGGCAAATTCACCCTGATTCCGACTTATTCACAGCCGATTCGGAATTAAGGTAAATTAGGAAGAATCGGTTTTATGGATAAATGATAAAAATACACTAGGTATGATATTAAAAAAATATTTACGCATGGGTAAAAGTGGAATCAAAAGTTTAAAAACCTAAAATAAATTACTTACCCTCCCTCCGCCTGTCGGCCGCCAATCCCTCCCTCTGCCCGTCTACCGCAGCCGACCTCGTCCCTCCCTCTGCCGTTTCATGCAGCCACACTTGGCCTAGCAATGACAGCATAGTTCATGGATGACCTGCCATGAATATGCACCGAGTGGAAACACTCACTCCATGGATGAGGTGCCATGGAGACCGTGGATGAGCTACCACGGGAGTGCACAAGGCACGTTAGGAGCGAAAGGGCGACTTGGCCTTAAGCGACGAGTTGTGGTCACTACTTGGAGTGCATGACCAACCTTGCACGAGTATTGGAACATACTCGGAAGCGTGAGACGATAGAGGTCGGGTGTCACGAATGTACCATGCGGGTATAGCAAGGTCTCTTTGGTTCGGGCATGTTGTGAGAGCATGTCGAACCTTGCTGGACTTGGAAAAGTGTTGGCATACCCTGAGTAGACTTGCATTGGACTACAAGGACAATGGTTAAAGGCTTTAGCAACTTTCTGTAAAGAGTTTGGGAAATCACCCGGAGTGATTATATGTAACACCCCAAATCTGGTTCACGCTCGTGAACCAAACCGGCATGTTATAGGCCCCGGTTAGGTCAGTTAACCCGAAGCCAACTCGTGCAAATCTAATCTTAGCATCTTAAGATAAAGATACGACTCACCATACATAGATGAATGCACAAAATCCTAACATAATACTATATGGATGACATTTAAACTAATTTACACACCAATACAATTACAATAAAAATCGCATAAAAATTCTAAAATACAACGGAAGGAATCTCCCTTAAAAGTCCAATTAGGGTCCACCCTGTCAAAATAATATATACAAATATATATGAATATATCAACAATTTCAATCACACATAATATAATATGCTTTATACTCATTTTGGAACTTCGGTTTCAACCCACCACACTTTTCTTGCGCAATCAATTCACATTTCACATTATGTCATCATGTCTTAACAATTAATCATGTCACATCATCATGTCTCGAGCATTTACTCACACCATTCACAATCTAATAACATTATAAACAAAATATGAACTACTTTATCGACTGACATGTGTGCAAGCAACAACAGTGCTCCTCCGTCTAAGCTGGCTCCTCAAACTCGTGATTATTACCTACATATAGTATAAAAATACGTCAGTAACAAGTGTTACTGATCCAGAAAAAAATAACTATAACAAGCTAGCTATGAGAACAAACTCTCATATGAAAGAAAACATCATATACTCCTCGTAAACACTCTGAAGGGCACCTACTGAGGAGCCACTAGGTTGCAGACCCAGTAGCATCCGTAACTGACTGATCTACTGCTGTTGATGCCTCTCTTGGCAATTTCTTACTTCATTTTCTGGTCTCGAATCCTAAGCCCTCTCCTTACCTCCATATTTCTCTTGGCCTTGAGCACGAAGGCTGAGTACTCTCAGGCAGTCGCCTTTAGTACCCTTTAAACTACAAGTCCGGACATGCACTGAATTAAATAGTACCCGTAACCTCCACGTTCTCTAGGTGTGAGGAACTTAAACGCGGAGTTGTCAGGATCCCTCAGGAATGGAATAGTCTGCTTCACTAATTTAGAGCCTGCTTTAACTGTCACGACATTTGCTCATGGTACATGCAGTCAATTTCTTCATCTCTCGTCTCACTAAAAACTCGATAAAATTATATATATAGGCATGGGAAGGGATTTATATAATAGGCCCGAAGGCAACTTGTAGTGGATCTTATTTTCAAAATCATCCTCGAAGGGTTATTAATCCGGAAAACTGTTTGGTTAAATGACTCGAGTAAAGTGGGATCTAATAAAATGCCACTTAACCTGTCTTGCAGGCAATAAAACAAACATATAATAAAATAGAGTAAAAATAGAGGCGAGTCCTAAACGGATCTGGTAGAAGCTCCAAGCGTGTCATTGCACCTAGACGACGAGCTCCTGCTCCGTACCTACACATCAAAACTAAATATCAATGCCCGCTAACTAAATGATGCATTAAACTCAATGAACATCAATTAACAATCAAATAATCATAAGTATGAAAAATAATTCTAACTAATCCTATTCATACCAATTTTACTGTGTTTTTATGTCATACTCGATTAGCATGCTGAGGTTAATTCACCTACTTAGATCGCCAACATTTATCCATTACCAATCATATCATGCATATCGTTACTTCTTTCATACTCATACTTTTATCATGGCAATCAATCAATCCTATCATGTTGTGCTAACAATCATCAATTTTAAATAACTAACTCGGAGGTAATTATACCTCACGTCATCGGTAATCGGTGACAACTAGGGTTTCGTCGCGCGTCTCAGAGCTCGAATTCAGCGCTTATCGGCGTCCGAAGTTCGACCGGGATCGACTATATGAGCTCTGCAGAAGATCCAGTGAATCTGATTTTCCGGTAGGTTTCAGCAGTTTTCTGGCAAGTTTCAGTGGTTTTTCGACAGCTTCTGATGGTTTTCCGACGATAATCGCCGACGGCGTCTACTAGCTGGATAAGCGTCCATATTGGGTATCATTAGAACTGCCTCGGCAAGCCCGACGCATCTACGACATCGACATGGCCAATGGAGTCAGCGGCTCGCCAAAAATGCCTATAACAAAGCAGCAGCAATGGGTGAAGAAATCCGGCCGGTCTGGGTGGTGATGGCTTCTGCTCCAGTCGGGAAAAATCACTGGAGGGTCGAGGGTGTCGTGGCTACCACTTGATCGTGGTAGCGACGGTCGCCGGCGGCGGAATTGGCGACGCGACCAAAATGCAGCTGCAGCGCTAGGCGCAGCGATTCCGGCGTCCAGGCAACCTGGCGGTGGCAGGGGTGCTCGAGGCGACATGGCACCGTCGAGGCGGGGCCTGGCGGCGATGAACGGTTGCATGCCGACATCGACGGCTACGGTAACGACAAGCAAAACGTGGCAGCATGGCTAGGGTTTGGATGGGGAAAAAGGAAGAAAGGTCGGGGTGTGTGGTGAGAAAAATAACTGGGTGGCAATATCATAAATAATACTTGACTTGTGTCCGGCTCGAGTAAAGAATAATAACTAAGTCGTATTAAATCTTAAAAAAATCGAAAAAAATCCCATAAAATCAAACAAACACTGAAACATCATAATGATAGCTCTAGAACTATCAACCCACCCAAACTGCTTGTAGCGCATCCTAATGCGGTAAACGGCTTAAAATTAATTCTACGATCCAATATATATAAAAATAAAATAAATAACTGGCATACTCTCATATATTATGATAACTCATTCTGTTCTGCTGTGTTCATGACGTTATCATCATATATTTGGGTACTGCATGACCCTCATAGCTCATACATACGACTGGTGTCGGCTCAGTACACATGCTCTGAAACTGACTTGACTCAAAAATAACAGTCGAACCGACCGGTTCTAAATGTAAAACCCTGACTCAAATCGTGGGTTTTACACTACCCCACTTGCCCAAGAAATTTGCATGCAGGTTGTCGGCAAGGTACCCGTCCATCACCTGAAAAATGAACGGAAGAAGTTCTTGACAGAGAAGAAGCACACGTGTTTGTGGAAGCAAGGAGATGCTAGAGGTAGCATATCAGAGTGAGCAAACCCCTATATAGCGAGTCATGGCAATGTATGCCAGTAGAGCAAGTTTGGCTACCACTCCTAAGGGTAAGGAAAAGTTTCCTCCGCTATATAGGGAGGGGGTGGTCTCTCAATGGGTAATGCCTAAAGGCGCCCACCTCCTACTCACTCAATAGGTTCCAAACATGACGTGGACCATGAGTGGGGGTCTTGGCGGGCTTTGTTGGTCAGAAGACCTTTGTAGCTCCTCGTGCTTGCTTGGCATCAAGCACAAGCGGTGTTGGCGGGCATGACTAGCCGAGACTTACAGTGGTGGGGGTTACGCCCATGATACCAAGAATGTGGACCGCTATACTTCGGGCACTTGCTAAGCATAGGCATGTTTCCTACCAGAATGTTGGTTGGGCGTATACCACACCACACCCTAGCAAGTTTGGTTGGGCGTATACCACACCACACCCTAGCAAGTTCACGGAGGCTTGCTAGTGAATGGACCCTGGGCAAACTTTATTGGTCAATAGACCTTTTTAGTTCTTTGTGCTGGCATGGCGCCAAGCACGAGCAATGTTGACGGGCAACACTGGCCAAGACTTGGTGGTTGTGGTTATAACCATGACACTAGGAAGGTAGATTGTTATGCTTTGGGTGCTTGCCAAGCATAGGCAATTTACTACCGAAACGTTGGTTGGGCGAAGACCACACCACGCTATAGCAAGTTCACGGACGCTTGCTAGCTGTTACAGGTTTAGCTTGTGGGACGGCCGAAAGTTAGGGTTTGGTGGTTGGACCTAGCAATCCCGCTTCCAAGTTGGGTAGTTGGTGCTATCCGAGTGGTAGAACAACCTACCAAGTGCTAACCATGTTAGTGTATAGGTTAAGTGTCGACAGGTGCATGGGGTCTATCGGACATGGGGTCGGGCAGCAGGGATCGAGTGTCGGGTGTACCAGCATCTAGGTGCTTTCTGTGCGGTGGACCGCATCGGGCAAAAGAGTGTCCGAGCCGAGGCAAGGTGAATGCTTTGGTAGTGGATGCAGACCAGGAACAAGAGGAGGAGCCTCTTGCCCGAGGGTCTACCCTTCAGATACTCGGGGCATTGGGAGCTGAACTTGTAGCTTCTGGAGGAGCTCACTTGATGTGCGTTCCATGTGTAGTGAACGGGAGAGCAGTTTCAGCCTTAGTGGACACGGGTGCTACGCACAACTTTGTTTCCAATGGGATGGCGTTGGAGCTAGGATTGAAGACCAAGATCAATACCGGCAAGATAAAGGCGGTGAACTCGCAAGCGAAGCAGATTGAGGGCATAGCTAGGGATGTCCCGATCAGCCTAGGGGAGTATGAAGGGCGATTGGACTTGACGGTCATCGAGCTAGACGATTTCGACCTGATCCTAGGAATTTCCTTCATGCGTACTGCCGGAGTGGGAGTGTTTCCACAGCTGGAAGGTGTTCTAGATTATGGATGAGGCAGGTGCAAGCTTCGTTCGTGGCCAGAAGAGACCTTCTGGGGTCAAGAACAGCACTGTCAGGGAGGAGCATCTGTCGGCAATGCAGGTGACTCGAGAGTGCACGGGGACCTTGACTGATCTTGTAGGAACGGTAGAGATCCGACCGGACCAAGTGGTGGTGGTGCCGGATTTGCTGGTAGGTGCAAAGACTACCGAGTTGCCAAAGGAGTCTCCCGAGAAGACGATCGTTCACCAGATCGAGTTGGTGCCCAGGAGGGTACCAGCGCCGGTGCACTAGAATATGGTGCCGGACGAACTCACACAGATCCAGATGTGGTTCCTGGATGGGAGAAAATTCAGCCATCATGCACCATGGATTACAGGAGGTGACCGTGTGGAAGAAGTACCCAGTTCCTATGAGTTGGACCTGACATCAGGTAGTGAGCCAGGGAGGGTTCACGCGGGTCATCTGATGCAGGGCTCAAGGAGCATTCTCTGTGTGAAGAGTCGTGTGAGTTCGTGATTAGGGAAGTTGAGCCTCCCTAGAATTGGCCGAGAAGAGGTGCGAGTGCGGAATCAGGCGGATGCCATTGCCGAGTGGACGCCAACAGAGGTGACTGGAGGGAAGAACTCCCTAGGAGTTTGGCCAATTACTGGAAGTTCGTACATGGATTGTGCCATGTAGGGTCATCTTTGAATGACTTATGGGGGTATAAGTCGGGGTATGGTCGGAGCCATGCCTCACAGCTTTCTAATGTTTGGGAGCTGTGATCATCGGAGCCAATTCTGGAACGGCCGGGTTCCAGGCAACCAGTGGAGTGGTGACGCGCTTCACGAATGCCGGGACGGTGGAAGGCAGCAGGGGCTGGCCGGGAGTACATTGTCCAACTATGGCGGGTTTACTTGTTGGATCTGAGTTCATTGTCTGGAGGACAATGGAGCTAATGCCTTATTCCAGACCCAGGGAGAAAGAGTTAGCGGAAATGGATCGCGACAACAAGAAACTTGGTTGACGGAGCAAGCAGAGGCTTGACTCAAAGTGTTGGTTAGGTGATGAGGTTAGTCTATGACAGCAAGGAATCGGCTATCTATATTCCTTACCGGTAGACTAAGACAGAAGCTGAGGTTCCACATTCCCCAGTGGAAGGACATCCAGTAGGGGCTGGATGTATACCCGGTGTTAGGGTGAATCGTTGTTGGCCAGAAGCCGATAGCGCAGCTTTTGTGAAACTCATGACTGGAGTTTTCCAGCCGGGTAGGTGCAGTGAAAAGAGTTGGTGACTGGGATGCTGCAGCACTAACTTCACCTTGAGATCTTGAAGCTCGATCTCATGGACCAGGGGGTCCAGATTCCCGAAGAG